>VMRN01000049.1:2815365-2922118 GCA_010277015.1 Poeciliopsis turrubarensis
TCACTGCTCTGAAGCTTCACTGCTCTGAAGCTTCACTGCTCTGAAGCCTCCTCACATGCAAAATGTCTCTCTGCTCAGATCAAATCTCCTCTTGCTAACCTCTCTACTGACTGGCTCCAAGAAAAATGGAACAAACTTCCTTCATAGTGATGTGAATGATTTATCATTGATGGTCTTTGTGACGCACACAGTTATGGTGCAACTTGTTTTTCAAGTTAAGTTTTCAAGGTTGTTCTTGAATAAATAAAATTCTAATTTCAGAGCTACTTTTTCCATTTCCTCAGGTTTTCTTTGTCTGGTTAATTCGCATTAGTTTGTTGATCTGAAAACACAGCAGTCCAAAAGGAAGCTTTTGATTTAGAATAACTTACCAGCTGATTCAAGAGTTTCTGGTTCCAACCGTCTTAAATGTCCCTGCACAAGACCTGCCTGGGCAAAAACATATTAGGTAAATTAATATCAATAATTAGTCATTTCAGGAATAAGGAAAGAAAGGAAAAGCGATCTGGATAAGAAACTCAAGCCTGGCCTTTTACTTTGAATGGATGGACTTTATCCAGACATTAAAGTGTTTGATTTGTTTAAACCCCAGGCACTGCTGGCTCTGTTTTCAACACAAAAAGAAATGGGTTTTATTTTCTGATTCCATAAAGTTTTTTTTTTTTAAATTGGCAACAAAAAAACGTCAACAAAGCTTTTCAGTACAGGAGTTTATGCTGCTCCACATTTTCCCTTTACAGTAGATGGCTCTACGGCACAGACAGCTGACAGCCCGGCTCCAGAGCAAACAGAATGGCCGCGCCGCAGCGGGGCCCTCATGTTGAAACAGCCACAGTTTACTGACGGCTGCTGGTCAGGCGGCGTGCTTGGCCTGGTCATCGACTTCAAGAAGAAGCACACTTTCAGTGGCTGCCATGGCGGAATATTTATATCTTGATCAAATTTGTAAACAAGAATTTTGCAGATAATTTCGGTTCTTATGTTAGAAATTCTGCCCTGCAGAGAGCTAACCATGCTAACCATGTAGTTTTTTTTGTTGTTTTTTTTTATTATTATTAATATCAAATACTTTGTACTTATTAAGGTACAAAGAACATCGGAACATAGGTAGGAAAAAAAGAAACATGGGGCTAAGACTATAAGAGACCAGCATGTAACAGTAAAGAAAATGAGGAAAATAGAGCAAGATTTAAAACAAAAGGAAAATGGAGATATTGGCAGTTACTGTTTTTGCATACACAGATTTCAGATGTTTCAGTGAGCCGTAATACAGTTTAAAATAGTCAAGAAAAAAAAAAATCAAAATAAGCTGTAGAACGTCTGCTTGTTATAGCAGCGTTTATGATATTTAATAAGCAAGAAGACAATGTTTACCATGTCAAGAGTTTTGGCTATTAATTTCATCAACACAGTATGATATATGGGTGATGGTAATCTCTAGGATGTTCTTAATGGCAAGGGACGACCAATTCTTAATGTCTCTCCACAGTTTACAAGAAAAGAGAGAAGGAAAAAAAGAGAGATGACTAAAGGATTCTCCTGAACATTCACAAGAGCCACAACATGCTAGAGCAAATGAGTCTATCTTAAATGTTATATATATATATAAAATAATTAATACCTGAGTTTTTGCTGCAGCTAGCTAAAAGCTTAATTGGTCATATCTAAACATAGCAACAGATAATTGGATGAAAGTTACTTCTTTTTTTTTATTTTAAACAACTTTGGCAAATGTCCAACTCTACTGGGGACTTTGGTTGGATGAGGCTTATTTCACTAAATGTCTGGAAGGATCCTGATGGAAGTCGTCACAGACTCAGGATGATGACATGAGGCTGCAGAGTCGATTCAGGAATAAATCCTGAGTTTTCGGGTTTAACAGCAACAACAAAATGACATTTTTTATTCCTAAAAACATTGTGAGGATTTACATCAATTTATTATCCCAATGTTGAATGTCATCTTCAATTTATCTCAATTTTCTCATATGCAACTTACTTTCAATACACTTCGGGAATGTTGCCTTGCTAATATTTAGGTTTTGAACTTTTCTTTTACCCCTGGGTTGTCTAACCTCTGTTCGACAACGAATTGTTGTCTAACAGAAGCTAAAAACAGGACACCTTGTAAATAACTTTTAGAGAAAACTGGAATTGATGTTTCTTCCATTTGTAAACATCTGAGATCAGGAACAACTTTCTCATCTTAGCTTTTTTTTCTTGATTTCATGTCAGCATATTAGCCTCAACATTTCATGTCCTTTATGTTTTCTGCCTAAGTTGCCTTCACACAAAGGGGAGAAAGAGATCTGTGTTACATAACGCTCCTCTGATGGTCAGAGTGGTCTCCAAAGGATTTCCATTCATAACCCTTACACAACACATCAGTGTGTTGGAATGGAGCGACGGCTGTATCACCTCTAAATGTTGCTGCTCAAATCTTTTCTATCTGATGTTACATTGAAAGACTCTGTAATGTAGTGATAACACCAGAAGTGTTGTTCAGAGCCCGTGTTTTCTGCTTGGGCTTCCTGAAGTATTCTTTATACATTGCACATAAATGATGATCACTGAGATGAAATCAGAGATCAAACACTTTCACATTTCACTGATATTCTGGAGCATAATTTAGGTGATTTTTGTCTATCAGCTGACTACCGTTGACTACCCCTTGTGCCCTCACTCATTGCTATTCCACAGTGAGAAGTAAGTCAGGAAGTGCCAACCTGTTGCCATGGCAACACTCCAGGCAAAAAGGGGGGTCTGTATAAGCTTTGTTGTGTAAAAGAAAAAACTAACCAAGAATCAGCTGAGCTGGAGTGTTCTTAGAGCATGTCTTATATAATTCATTCATTTTCTAGAGCAGCTCTCTCTGCTTTCAGGTTGTTCTGTATCAACAGGATTTCAGCCTCGTGCCGATAGCTTTGCCATGTTAGACTCAACAAAGTGTGACCTGAGCGCATGCAACTTGATTCATGTGCGGTCTGAGCTGGAGGAACGTGTCTAATAACGTCTACACACAAATCACACTTCACTGGCAGATTTCCTTGACCTCTGACCTGCTGACATCTTGCTTCGTGTCTCTAAATGTTTTCGATTAAATACAGCAAACAAGAAGCAAAGAGGAAGAATTTGAGGTGTCTTCATCCTGTGTGCTTAATAAACTCATATCTGTATCTGACTGTCCAATGAGACAGATCAGACAGAGACATCCCAGTAACGAGCCTAACTTCTGTCATTAGTCATAATGCTGTTGATGAATAGTTGCAATTTCTCTAACCTCTCTGGCAGGACTTTACGATGCGTTTGAAGACCGTGTATCAACATGTTGATGACGAAGCTTAACTAAAACTGGTCTGCTCCGGTCTAAAGTGGTCTGCCCTTGATGAGCTGAAATTGCATCGACGAGAAAACTGTTGCATAATCCCAGCTGCAGCGCGGGGTTATTGAACGCTACAGCTGGTAGACGGCGCAGCCTGAACTACTGGATTCATTTACGTTGTGACTGAGACAGAAATATCTTTGAAGGTTAAAAAAAAATAAATAAAAGGCAAGATATTAATAAAACTGTAGAGCTGAAACTGAAATCTTAGAACTACTGAGTTCACATAACACCGCATATAGCTGAATAATGTAACAATAATCACATTTTTACAGTAGGTATCAATATAAAAGGTAAAGGTTAAAGTTCAAACCTAACAACACATTTATGAAATTTATGAAAGCTTAGATTAAAATAATTTCATTATTCTAATCATTTTTCCATTTACTACTGAGAAAGGCATCAATGACTTTTGACGAGCAATTTTACTAAGACGTAAAAAGGTTTTCCTTTGTAGATTGATCTGGTTCTGGTTCTGGTTCTGGTGTGGTGCGGTGTGGTGCGGGTCCTGGGCAGCTGTGTGTAGGCTCTGGGAGCTCTGACTCCAGCTACGGTCCTGTTTCTTGTTCGTCTTTTCCTGACACATTTTTTCCTTCCACTCATTTTTCCATGTATATGACTGAGCACAGAACTGTGAATAACAAGCTTCTTTAGCGATGAGCTGCTGTCAGATACTCCCAGCCCTTCCTTTTATATTTAAGCCACAATCGAACATTTCAGGAAATAAAAACAAAGCAAAACATTTTTTTTTTTCAATAAAAGTAAATTTTTCAAAACTTACATTTGGCTTTGATTATTTGGAAGCCATATTAATCGAAAATAACAGAAATAAACATGTAAAATATATGAAGGTTTAACTTTTCGAACTGAATTATTTAAGTTAACTTTGAGATGATAATTCAGGTTAGCGAGATCTGTCAGTATATGCTCAGCATGAATGAATGAATAAATAAACGAGTCAGGCCTGTAGTATGTGATAAAAGTTTGTGGCTGCAGAACAGATAAACAGCAGCAGATAAAATGAGGCTGATTCCAGATCTGTTATCTGCATGTTTCCGCTCTTCAACAACAGAAGATGACTGGTAAAGGAGGTCAGTAAGAAATGCTTATGTAAGCCGTCAACAGATCACAGGTGCATTGTTGTGAACCTGCAGTGCCTCCTGTGTCCATCCTGGCTCCTGGAAATGAGCTGTGCGTTTGAATTTCTTACCAGATGCCCTGAAGGCGTCAGAGAGCCAGGAGTCCTGGATGGAGCAGCAGGACCTGGAGCCACAAACACCTGATTAGCAAAGACATTCAAAAAGAAAGGGAGGGAAGCTCAATGTTGTTTAACGCAACGTCACTAACAAATCTGTGTTGGGATGAGAGCAGGCTGGATGTAGAGTGGAATCTGTTCATTTACCCCCACTATAGACTTTCTCCCCCCAGGATAAATCCACGTCACTGCGACTCTGAAACTTGTCAAAGATGCTGTTGTGAAAACTCCTGCTAATGACGGCGCGAGTACGAATCTGGTTCTGACTGGATCCTGCCGGTTCATCCGGAACACATAAATATTAATGCGGGCCAGGCGGGCTGACAGGGACACACGCACCGGCAGCGTATGTCCCACTCGCGCAGATGCGGGGACGGGCAAAACCGCGCTCGCGCCGTGGACAGCCCAGCCCCGCTGACCAGATGCTAGGAGTGTTCGTTGCGCGCGTGCACAAACGTCAACGCCACGCGGCAGAGACCCGGTCCGTCCAGAGCGTCTCGTGCGGCTGCCAGCGCAGAGCCGCCGAGTACTTACCGGTGATGAGCTCCAGCAGGAGGACAGCGTGTACCGCTGCGGGACTGAGGCGCGTTGGTACCGAGTGTGAGTCTGAGTGTGAGTCCCGAACTGCCAGGGGAGCACCGGGGAAGGGAGGGGCTTGTTCTGCCGGCCCCCGACACCATCTGCCCTCCTCTATCTCTCCATCTCTAAACTCTGCTGCAACTATTGTCCCAAACTCTCACTTTCTGACTTAAAATCAGATTAGATCTCTCTTTTCATAAATTACAATCAATAATCTGATTGTGAACGGGGAATGTTATGTACATCTGAAGATATCAAGGGCGTTATATATAAAATCTATTATTATATTTCTCCATTAGATTACCATCTTATACGACAATAAAACAACAGTGTTACTTCAGTTATACAAATGCAAAATATATACAAAAAAAATGACAAAAGCAAGGTCTTCACAGTTTGATGCCTTGAAATTGACCTCCGCCTCTTTAAGAAGCTCTTTCTCTTTCCAACACGCTCCCTTCAGCATGTCATGACAACAAAGCCATTCCATGATGCCATTTACGTCCATTTTTAGGAGAGTTGGACAGAGAAATAGTTCATATGATGAGCTCAGCAGAATCCAGTTACACCAGGTGTTCACTAATCGCCACTGCCACTAGTCTGCAGGAGCTATGCTATGTCAGGTGGAAGTCTGAGACTGCAGCTTCAAGGAGGAGCTTTTGTGAAATAGGCAGTACTGAGTGAGAGCAAGCATTTGGGCCCCCATTAATCGTTGCCATGGGAGACTCGAGGAGTTCTCAGACATGCGTGAAACACTCTAGTTACATTTATAACAACAAATGTACCCAGCTTTCCCAGTCAATCCACTGGGAACGAATGAAAGTCACTGGCATGTTGACGAAACCAGTTAGAGATGATTGGAGCTCTGAGACACCATCAGAGGACTGGCTGACAGTGATAAACTTGTTTAATATCAACCGTTTATAAATGGCTGGGATTGTTTATAAAGGGATGTATTATGTGAAATTGAAATGTTGAACTTTATATCACGTCTGCATCATATTAATTCCTCATCAAAACATACCTGGATGTTGCTTTGATTCTTTTGTGCGTGTTTGAGAAATCCTTTAGTCTCCTGTTGCAGCCATGGGGTGAGGGGCCCAAACGCAACTTCTCCTAAGATCCTGCTATGAGCTTCAGTCTCCAGCAGAGCTTCCTCCTCACAAAGAACCTGTCTCCCCTCACTCCCCCACTCAGCTCCTCCAGACTAGCAGCAGCAAGTAGCAATTACCTGGTGGAACTGCATACTTGAGTTTATTATATCAGCTACTACTCAGTCCAACATTCCCAAGAACAGCTTTAAACTGTATAAAGGAGAATTTATGAGATGATTACATGAAATAAAGACCATAGTTTGTGAGGCAGGAGTGTCTAACTATCTGAACGGCAGCAACACAGGGGACTGTTCTCTCACCATTCCTCTTCACTATGCACACTTCAGACTCCCAGCACAAGTCTGACTTATATCATCTACAGAAATGACAGACGTACATTGTTTTTCAACCCTCAGACGCTTCACAATGAAATCAGTCATTCCCCTTCACACACACATTTACACACTGATGATGGCAAGCTACTGGATTGTTACTGCAGACTGATAGAAATACTCAGATAATCCTGCAGTATCAGGTGCATCAGAGATGGAAAAGAGTCAAGAGTACAGAGATCTGGTAGAGCGCATGGTGAGGATGCAATCTTCTTATCTTGATAATGAACAAAATAAAGAAGTTGATTGTTGATTTCAGGAGAAATAGGGTTAGCTCAAATCCCATTTCCATGGGTGAAGAGGTGGAGGAATATAAATACCTCGGTGTTCATTTGGACAACAGACTGGACTGGAGATGCAACAGTGAAGCATCTAGAAGGAACAGAGCAGACTGGACTTACTGAAGCCAAGATCCTTCAAGGTTTGAAGCAAAATGTCTGCTGTTGAGTTTGGCATCTATTTTCCATCAAATTAGAGCTGCTGCATCAGAACCAAGGACCTAAAAAGACTCAGACCTGATAAAGGCCAGTTCTGGTTCTGTTCAGGGGACGACTGTGGAACCTTTGGAGATGATGATGATGCAAAGGATTTTACAGAAAATCAAGAAAATTATGGAAACCACTGAGCATTTTCTCCGTCACTGCTAGAAAAACTGTCTTCAGTCGGAGGCCTCTTCAAATTTGCTGCGACACAAACAGCTACAGGAGATTCTTCCTGCCAAATGGCATCATCTCCAAAAACTTTGAGAAATTCAAATGAATAAATTCACCTTTGAGATCCACCGAGTGTTTTTGAATTTGAAGGCAGTGTCAGAAAGACCAAGACTGCTTTAATAAGAAGTGACTCATTTAAGCCAAATTTCTTTTAAGTCATATTTGATTTATGCAGCAGGAAAGTAGCTACTAGATTAGGCTCTGAAAATGACACTGGCTCTTTAAATTATACTTACCTGGTGTGAATGACAAAATCCCTCACCATTATACCACCACCAGCCTAAGTCACATATACATTAGATCAGTTCTTTCATATCTACATTAAATTGTGACCTGGTCATCTAAGTATTTCAGACCCATCACACTAGGCTTTTATATGAAGAATCTGTTTATGCCCTGTTTTAGTGAGTCTCATTATCCTGGTGTGGCCTTCTGCAGCTGTAGCCAGTCTGCCTGAAGAGCCCATGTGTTCAGTGATGAAGTCTGCTTATTCTATTCCAACACTAACAGTACTTCCATCCACTTAACTGCTGCTCACCGGATAACTGAAGGTTTATCAGAGCAGCTGCTGGAAGCCTGACAATAACCACACCATGTTTTAGCATCACTTCAATCCCCCTTTCTGTCTGACTTGCTGTCGGATCATCTGTTAACTAGCCACTAGCAGGTGGATCTGAACATGGGGGCAGCAAGTCTATGACTCCATGATCATGACCTCATTTGAATCCTACAAAAGCAAAACATGGTTCAAAACTGTGTATGTAAACTTATGAGCTTCATTTTCATGTTCAAGTTGATAGAAATGTCTAAATTGTTGGTTCTTAAGGTTCTGATCATCATCCATCTTTAGACCTGTTAAAAGCCTATGACATTTTCCAACATCGCTCGCCTTTCAGTCAAGGAATAAATATTCCTTACTGTATTCCTGCAGAGTTTATGGCTTGAAGTATTGGAACAAAAACTGGATTTGGTGTTGTAGTCCAAAAGCTACCTGTAGTGTGGAGAGGGAGAACACTGCAACCTCTAGGACTTTCTAAAGCCGCGTCTTGAGCAGAAGAGTCAGTGTCAGACAGCGTCAAACATGTTATTTCTCATTGGTCAACACACACAAATGACAGTAATCCTTTACACTGTTCCATGATCAACAGTGGATGCCACCATTTGAATACAGAGAGCATGAGTCCATGATGAAAGGGACAGTATGACTACAGGCTAACTAGCACATGGAAAACAACGCTTGTGTCCACAGTCTATATTACAAAGAGGAAAGAAGGAACTAAAGTACTACAACATTCCAGGATTCCAGGATGGGTTGGAACATCTCCACATTTAATTTCTTTTTTTTTTCTTTTTTTCTTTTCTTGTGAAAGAGGAAAAAAAAAACAAACAAAAAAAAAAAAAAAAAAAAAAATCAAGTCAACAAAAATAGTTCCTACTAAGAGACATTTTCCTAAGCTCTCCTAAAAACTTGCAAAATCAAGTTCCAACAGTTGTGACACTGGAAGTAATGCATAAAAGTGTCAGTCTCTCTCCTTCCTTTCCTGATAAAAGTGGATGTGGGTGGAGGCTATAGACGATGATGATATGCTGATATTCGTACGGAAGTGAACGGATGAGGAGCTCCGGCTCCCAGACACTTGAGTCTCAGGTAAAACATGAAGTGGGGGAAACACAGAGGAGGTTCCAGGGGTCGCTGCCTTATCCAGGGGTCGCTGCCTTATGCTCCATTCTTCCAGCTGATTCCTCACACCGAGCCAGGATGTAGGAGCCCATGCCTGGGCAGGGCCGAATGTTTCAGCAGAGCAAAACATTCATCACCTTCCATGCTGAGTGTTTAAGCAGAAGAATGTCTTCTCTCAGCTGTTTGCATATAAAAGCTATGTGGTCAACAGACACGAATTTTGACTGCAGCTCCATGTCTCTGTTTGGTCAACTTCATACCTTAAACGTCAAACCCATTAAGCTCTTGTGCTGCAAAAGCAGAGTCTAACAAAGTGTCTTTGTCTAGTTTCTAATAGGTATTTTTGTACACTTGAATACGACAAAATTAACTTTAAATTTTCAGCAAACTGTAGAGCTTTTTTTTTTTTTAAGTCAATCATTCCTCAATGTTGACTAAAACAAAAACAAACAAAAAAAACAGTTCCACTGACAGATTTTTTCACTTACAGCAAGACATTTTCCCATGTTATAAGGGAAATAATCTGCCAAAAATATTTTCACTAAAAACTGGACAAAGATGCTTGGCTAGACTTTATGTTTTTGCAGTGTGTACCTATCCAGTCCTACTCACCACAGGTGGAGACAATTCTGTGATGTTTCACAAAACAGTCTATTCATCGATTTAAAGGTTTCCTTCTAGATGATCTGTTCACCATCAGCAGATTAAATTAAGTTTAAAATCAGAAGCATGAAAACAGTTGTTGAACAGTGCCCCCTGCTGCAGCTAGTAAAGAATGCAGGTAAAGAAACCTGTTCATTCCTGCAGTATAAAAATGAAGTGCACCAATGCTGCTGTGGGTTTTGCTTCATGGTAAATCTTTTAAGTTTGATACAGATATGAAGTTCCTGCCTGGTGAGTCTAGAGGAACATTTGAAGCAGCTTCATCTCATATTGTTTTAAATAACATCTGTAGATCTGTCAGCTTCTATGGACTGGTCATGTAGTAGAGCACAGAGAGCCAACGCTAACAGCAGACATGTTCAGAGGTCTGGCAGCATCACTCAGCATGGAAGGTGACCAGCGTGCGTCTCCTAAACGTCTCTGCGTGTCATTAGAAAACAAGCTGGAGGTGAGGACCGGACTGGGACGATCTGCGTTCTGCTGAGCGGGCTCGGAGACGAGGGTCACCACGGAAACAGGAAGACAGAAGCCCAAGGCAGAGGGGGTCAGGATTAGACAGAATGGTGAAGACAACAACTTAAAGGGTCCCAACAGTGAAAAACAGAGCCGAGCAGGAGCAGTGTGTGGATGGACTGTGATAACGGTAGATACTGGAGGAGCTCCACAGGTAGGACTACTGGGACGCCTCAGTCTTCGGAAAGACAGGCGTGGACGGATAGACAGGGCTAGGGACGCCAGCACAGCACTAGTTTTGGTTTCCTGGTTTTGGTTGTGGATGGTGAAGGGGAGGGGAGAGAGGTTCCTGTCATGCGGGGAGGGGCAGAGGGTCTGATATGTCTTTACAAGATCTTCACTTTAACTGCCATAATGCATGGTGTTGCTGGGGATGACCATGGGGGACGCCATGGAGATGGCAGCGCCCCCCATGGTGAACTGGTTGGTGATGGGATAGTAGGTACCGCTGCTGCTGGGGCCCGACTGGCCCGTTGTGGCCCCTGGAACAGAGAGCAGAGCAGTGCTTCATGACTTCTGAGGACCAGGCTTCAGGAGACGCTGTGTGAACGGCAGATTACCTTGGACTATTCCTGTGCTCATGATGGAGCCCATCCTCGAGTGGGTGTGGTTCACTATCCCTGTGTTGACTGGGAGGGGACAGAGACAGACAGAGACAGAGAGGACAGAGACAGACAGAGAGGATAGAGGGAACAGCAATCAGATTAAAGAATCAATCTTTGCTTCTAAGATGCTATGTAGTAACTATAGCAACCCAAACCCCACCATTACCCAAGTTAACGTGGTTTCATCAGTTAGTACATGACAGAATGTCCCGCGGGCCCGGTCAGGACCGGTACTGCTAGAACCTGCTGCTGTTCTTTAAAAGCAGCAGGAACTAGTTAAAGTTCCAAACTTTAACTAGTTGAGCTATTTAAAGTGACGATCATTAAAACTGTCACAATAAATCAATGGTGAATTAAAACTAACTCAATATTTCCATTTGCATGTCTGATTGTTTTGTGTCTCTTTCTAGCAGACCAGATGACAAAAGGCTTCAGTCTCACTTCATTTGTGTGCAGAGACTTAAGAATCTATATTACTACTTGACTACTTGCTGTATTTATTCCAGACATATAAAACATTTTCCAGTTTCATTGTTAAAGGTTAGAAGTTTCTTGATCATTCAGAGGGTGTGCTACATACTGCACACATTTGATGTCAGACACTTCTAGTATGTTAGAAAAGAAATGAACCAGATCGCTTGTCTGAAAATAAAGACATGAGCAGATGTGAAAACAGCAGCGCTGTGTATTCGAGTTTATTTATCACAGCATCAGCCAGATAAAAGCAGGAGTTCTTTTGCTGGTTCCCTGCATGAGGAGCAGACAGGCAGACACCTACCTAGAGGGATGAGGTTGTTGTGAGACACTGCTGGGCCGCTTCCAATGACTGTGCTGAGGTCATAAGCTGTTGGCATCCCTGATGGACAGAGCAGACACAGCAGTTAGCATCTACCACTGAGGTCCTCCAAGGACACCCAGTTCTGACTTCACACAGATTTATCAAACAGAAGCTCTGAACTGAAGCTGCATTTAATCATTTTGAATACAACTTCATCCATTCCAACACCAGAGGAGATGAAGGACACCTGGTATTTATAACTATGTAAGGTTTCATAGAGGAAGTGAAACATCATAACCAGGTTAAACACAAATGTTAACATATTTTCAGATGATCAAAAATAATGATACAAAAAAAAAGAAAAGAGAGAGAAAATTAAAACATACATAACAGGGTCTGGAATAGTTCTGTTTGTTCCCTTCCTACTCTCTGTTGTTTAACAGAAACATTAAACATGATGATTACTGGAGACGTCTGGGTTCCAATCCCAGCATTTAGGAATAATCTGCATCAGGTGAACTCTGTTGCTAGGTTATGTCAGCTGCACCCACTGAAGCATGTAGCTTCAGTGGGTGCTTCTAAAAGTCATGACCTCTTCATGGTTCTGCAGCCTGTTCAGCTGATCTGGGTTTCCTTAAACAAGTCCATGTTTACTGTGAAGGATGTTCTTGTGCTCCACATCCCAGCTGGAACACGCAAGTCAAACGATGGTGTCTGCCAGTCCAGTCAGTCATGGTGGTAAGGCTGTGTGGGCTTTTGGTGACGGACTCTGTGCTGAGCGCCAGGTTCAGGCGCTAATAACTGGCTAAAAAATGAAAACAATCGTGTGAAGTGAAAACTGTGGCTAAAACAGGACAGGTCACGTCGCCAGTTTGGAAGGATTTCAGATATTCAAAACAAAAAACTCAGTAACTATCAATATCTACTGATATGAAAGGTTCATGTCGCGATACATTTTTCAGCCATATTGCTCAGCCTTATCATTTATATTGATACATTTCGTATGACAAGGATTCTGATTTGTTAAAATAAAATCCAATTAATGATGTTTATATTGTTGAGGCTCTGTTTATTTAATAGGACTATCAATAAATATGCAAATATGATTAAAGGCAGCTACAGTGTGCAGCTTAGTGATAAAAATCACTTTTTATGTGACTGCTGAGCTAAAGAAGCTCATTACAAATGGGTGTTTCTCAAAAGCAGTATTTGTGTCTGTTGGGGCTTTTTAGGTATTCTGTTACCTAAAAAGTCATAAGAAATACTTGTTTTTGTTATCATAGTGCCACAAAACATCACGACAAAACTTTTAAGTCCAGTCTAATTGCCAGGAAGCACTCAGTGGGAGACGGCAGCATCCAGAGCATCAGCATGAGCCACAGTATGAGTGAGGCTGGCCCTGATGCAAGAGTAGGTGTCTGGTAATGGACTGGTTGGGATTCGACTCCAGCTTCCTCTCAGCACATGCCAAAGTTCAACCGAGCAAAGCACTGAACCTCCAGGAAGATCTGAACGCCTTTAGTCCATGAATCACATGCTGCAGATGAAATCTGATGTGATTTTACTCCACATGATAGTGAGCAAAGTACTGGAGCCTGACTGGATGTCTGCAAAGACCCATTTATAAAACCCATCACTGGGAAGGTTCCTCTCATTTCACTTTAAGCTCTCATTAAAATCTCTTCACGTTGAGTGGATGCATGGATTACGGCAATAGATTATCATTCCCGCTTACTCCCAAAAGGTGGATCAATACAGCATCAATAGCCTGACCTGAAAGGTCAGAGGTCAGATAGGGTCAGGTTGATGCAAGTCTGATTTCAGTGTTCTGTTCAGGTGTACAAACCACTCTGATTGAGGGAGTTTGTGGTGGGACAGATTTATGAAGCAGCTTTAACCATGAAATCTGACAGGATTACAAAAAATTGAGGAAATAAAAATCATACAAAAAAAAAGAAAGAAAGACAAGAGGAAGAAAAAAGTCTGCTTCATTAAATATGGGGTATTTAACTTTATAAAAATAAGTTTTACATATTTGTTAAAACCGTATCACGCCATATTGCGACAGGAGACAATCTGAAAAGTTAAAGCTCTACCTCTTCTCAGTGATAACTGCAGAAATAAACAGCACTGTCAGAAACAACCAATCAGAGCCAGGAGGAGGGTTGTAGTGCTGTCAATTATCCTTCTGTAAGCATTGCTCACACCCTTCAATTATCTCTGCTATGCTGCAGATTCTCTTTGTCAGCAGATCCTGCCATGAATGCTAAGGCTAGTTAACATGGCAACCAGAGGGCACCAGTAGTTCAGGAAGGAGATCAATATTTTCACAGATTGTCTCATTCTGTCACGACATGGTGACAGTTTTAAAAAAATACCTATAAAACATATTTTTCATGAAAATTACGGACTGCAGCTTTAAGTCTGTTAAATAGTTTTGTAATTGGCTGGATGGGAGGACCTCTGCAGTGTTCTCCCTTCAGTCTCAGACAGAAAGCTGAGAGAGGGTTTCAAGTTCTGCCCAGGGTCTTAAAATAGCCTCATGCCTGGTGGGGGGCAGGAGGGACTGGAGCCAGATAGAGGAGGATGTGGGTGGGGGGAGAGGGGCAGCTTTAATCTGAGTGTTTCTGTGTTCACCTGATACAGCCATCCCCTGACTCATACTGTAGGCGGCGCCTGTGTTCCACATGTTCTCAGAGGGGGAGGTGTAGTGTGAACCAGGAGGGGGATTAGGGGTGGTGCCTGTGTACCTGCACACAGAAACAGACACGGTTGGAGATGAAAGACACACATAGCAATCTGTGTGCGTGGTCCTATGGGTACCATGGCAACCAGCTGCAGTGAGGGGAGGAACTCACCTGAAAAAGGGGTTCTTCAAGTCCAGGAGGTTGCTGGACTTTGATCCGGTCTGGTCCACCTGGGCAACAATACTGATGTCGTAGCTTTGTCTGGAGGGACAGAAGGGATCATGGCAAATTTTAATAGAATTATGCAACGAGACACAAGACACGGGTTTCAAAATGAGGAGCAAATAAAGATCTGAAAAGCTGCAGCTCCAGCCCAGCTTGTTAAATGGCTAAAACTGAGTCAGTTTGTTGGATGAGAGTGGAAGTTTTCAAGACTTGCCAGAATCACTGGCATCTTTAAGTCCAGACTTTGACTAGGCCACTCTAACATGAATAATTTTGGCTAGATTTTTAGTCTCAGGTCTTCTGTGCTCAGCTCCAGTCGTGTGCTGATCTTTCTCCAGTTTCCATGAGGAAGAACAAACATCCCCACCTGAAGATTGCTGCCAACACCGTGCTTTATAGTGTGGACGGTTTGGGATCTCATCTGATCAGAACACCTCCTACATCCTTGATGTGACCCTTAGATGGTCTGTGGAAAACTTCCCATTCTTAATCACTTTATTTCAGGATGCTGATTGTTCAGACAGAACGCCTGTCACATGTCAAACACCTCAGGTTTGATGCTTGTGCACTTTGAAGTCAGATGCTTGACATTTTTGTCTCGCCTGAACCCACTTTGATGATCTGCTGACCCGAATTGTTACCTACACCAGTACAACACATTTACATACAAAAAAAAGTGACACATTCACACCACAGAAAACAAGATTACAAGAAAGTAATCATTCATTTCCTGAATTTTTTAATTCATTATTTTTGTGGCGTCCTTTTGATCTAGCCATATCAAAAGATTTCCTGCACTGCAAAACTTCCTGATGCGAGACTTCTTGACTCACCCTAGACTGGTGTCCACCTGGACTTTGCATGTACACCAGTCACCCCTCAAATGTCGTTGGGTCTGAACGCAGCATCAGATTGACCCAGAGCAGCAGGATTTGTGCTCAGATTTAACACAGCTGGCCTGTTTCCTAACTGGGTGACTTCTGAAGGTAATTATTGAAATTAACCCTAAATGTTTGCAGAAAAAAAGAGAGTGTGAAATTCATTTTTTTGTTCAATTCAAAGTTCTTTCTCCCATTTACAAATGATGTTCTACTTTGTATTGGTCCATTCCTTCAGAACGCCAGCTAATAAACTACAATTGTGGTTGTGAAGTTACAAAAGGAGAGGAAAATCTACTTGAATGTGATTTGTGCTCGCTGAAAAACTTTGAAGTCTAATTCAGAACGGCTTAAGCATTAAAACTATTTTGATTAAAACCTGAGCGAATACATCATGAAGCTACCTTTTGTTGGCCACCAGCATGGCCGTGCCGGACAGCGTGTCCCCAGCTTTAGCGAAGAGGGGCGACTGCAGCAGGCAGCGCACCTGGTACCAGTGGGTGAGGGGCTCTGTGGGGGCTGTGGACAGCCACACGGTCATCCTGCAGGGCGACAGGCGAGAGACAAGCTGTTAGAATCCAGTTCAAGCCACAGGCGGTGCATGTCTATCAGAGGACTTACACTGATCCCATGAAGGCCACATCGAACCAGAAGGCCAGGCCGTGTACCAGGCCGGAGTGCATCATGTGGAACTTGAAAGGAATCTCTATCCTGAGAGCAAAGCAAGACTGAGTAAGCAGACATTCTGCAGAGAGAACACACAATCTTATAAGTCTACTTTACAGTCAACTCATCAAATGGATCAGACACCAAAGAATCAAAATTATGTGTCTCGCCATCATCTTGTGAATTTAAAACGTCAAGACACACCACAAAATACATAAGAACAAGTAACCAAAGTTTTCTATGAGCCACAATAAAACAATATTTAAAAATGCCTTAAACCAGATACCATATGCAGCCTTAAAAACAAACTCTCATATAGTTGACATCTTAGATGGCTGGAGCTCTAACACATTCACAGACCTGTAGAGATCCTCCTCTTTGGCCTCCAAGAAGTTCACTGTGTATTTAACTGACTTGGCCATCAGGATGCGGATATCAAACGTGTCCTGCAGGGGGCAACATCACAGGGTCCAGATCACACAAGAGTCCAGCTCCGAGCTCTGCTTCCATTTCCTCTAAACCACCAAACCAGACCTGCACTCTGTGTTAATCAGTGAGTTACGCACCACAATGGGCTGGCGGAAGTACTCATCCACTGCAGCTCCCCGCAGAGCAGAGAGGTCAACGCCGTGGAACGAGGGCTGATACCTGAGGGGACGAGATTACTCATTTCAACAAAGACTTTCATCTAAAACTAAGTTGTTTGACACGTTTCTCTGTTCTCTGGAAAAATATTCACAGTGGGTTGTGCCTGCGCAGACGTAGCAGCTTAGGAGGATCGATGTAGGAGCTTCCATTGTGTATCTTTACCATTTTTAGAGTAAGGGTAGACTTAAAATTTCATCACAATATTTTGTGATATTAATGTGATGGCATTAAGTGATCTAAAGAAGAATTTATTACTCCTTTGTCATGCAATTGTATGACAGCAATCAAAACCTTATAAACAAACACAGCCATTTGTAATCTGCCTCATTAGGACTCCAGTCACATAAAGAAGTCTGATTTATGTAACTAAACTTTACACAGTAACTGCATTTTATTATATTTTCAAATAGGGATTGATATTCTGTTTGAATAAAAAGTGGAGAAAATACTAAAACTAACAAGAATTTAGGCTGTTAGAACTCTATGGCAATGAGTGTTTTCATCATAGATAGTTCAGTATGATTGAGTTTATCTCTTATGGGCACTTCCTACCCTTCCTTGCCATTTAATTGCACAATATACCCCTAAAACATTATCAAATGTCCCATTTCTGTGAAGTTAACAACAGCATAGCTAAATATGGCTAAAGGCTAACGTATTCAAAACACAGCCATTTCCTGCTGGTTTAGTGAGCCACACCAAGCAGCTGATGGCCATAAACAACTAATATTGTTGTTCACTGTGTTTTGGACTTAAAGGAATCCTTTAAATAGCAAAACATTTGCTATTTAAAGCAAATGTTTTGTGTTCATTTAATTCATGTTTCTTGGTATTGCGAGAGGTGTGAATAGTTTTAAGTTTTATCTGCCGTTTGTCTCAAAAGCAGCTGCAGCAGAAGCAGAACTGGTAGAATAACCTGCATCCAGTCTAGAAACTGCTCACCCAGTGCCTTACCACAGACTCAGACACACAGCAGCGCCTTGGGCTTCCTATTGAGTGGAACAGCAGCAAGCACTGCTGATGACGCTTAAAAAATGCTGACAGAGTAAAAAGAGGAAATAAGAAATTGTGTCCTGATTTTATGGCATCTATTAACCAACTGTTAGATTTGTTTCCACCTTAATATTTTCTATAAGCAAAGACATGCTGACTGTAAAATTATTTAGGTTGACAAATATTGGGGCCTGCCATTCATTGAAATGCCTTGCAAAGCAAGGAATCCATGCATTGCTTGGCAGGCACCTATTATTCCACACAGTTTGACTCAAAACAGAGATAAAATTTTGTCTGCTCCTGTGAGTCTCACTCACACATGACAGAAAAGATTAATTGCCATAGCAATAGAACAGAGAGCAGAGATATAGAGAACTACAGAGATGGCGGAACGCTCAGTTCCTACAGAGAAGGCCAGAGCTTCCAGTTAGAACAACAGAGACAACACCTTACTAGAGGAACAGTTACTACAGGCAAGATGGCAAAAGAGCAAAGAAAGTAAGTTCCATATGCCCTTAAACTGAAAATTAAACGACTAAACGACTTTGGACTGTCAAAATAAGAGCAACACATACCCAACAAAATAAAAGCTTTGACATTTTTCATTATATGACTGTTTCAACACCACTGTTACTCAAGGGATTAGTGAGGCCTTTTAAAATGAAGCCAACTGAAAGCTTCAGAATGAAAAATGAAACCCTCAATATTCCTCTCAGGTCACTTGCAAAACAAGGCTAAAATGAAGCTAAAATAAGGCTAAAATGCGTATGGTTTTTGAACAATAACAATATTTGTTGTTAATCTGTTGCTAAGAGATGAGCATGTTTTCTGGCAACAAAGTGCCACGAAGTCAACATCTGATTTTTACTTTTGCAAAATTTTACAACAATAAATTTCTTGTATCCAAGTAGATAAGCAGTATTTCAAAATAGCTTATGTTTTATAAACAATAATACTACTTATTATTAATTGGGCGTTTTTTGAACAATAACAATATTTGTTGTTAATCTGTTGCTAAGAGATGAGCATGTTTTCTGGTAACCAGGTGGCACAAAATTTAACTGTAAATTTCTTGTGTCTAAGCAGTATTTCAAGAGTTTATGTTTTACAAACAATATTACTTGTTATTAACTTGGTGTCGAGAGTAAAAATCAGAAGGCAGTGCATTAACATTAGCACAAACATTACCAGTGCACTGCTAGCAGACACCAGCAGTTTAACTATAGCCTTTTCCCTAAAACAAGCATTTTTAGCTATTTACATATTTGCTATGTTTAGTATACTGAGAGGAGGAAGTCAATGGAAGACAACATGCTACATTGAGATGCTACATGCTACTGACAGCATTGAGACTAACGTTAACATTTTGGCTAATTTTAGTTTATAACCAATTTCAACATACTGAATTGAGTAACTATCTCACTCAATTAGTACATTGTAGATTACTATAGCATTAATACTAATATTTAGCATCAGAACGCTGGGTTCCAACCGACAGGCACACTTTGGCAGGCCCCGTTTAAATTTCTTCAGAAATTTTCTAGTTTAGCAACTAACTATAATTTTACCAATCTGTCTAACTCCTTTAAATTGCGTCTTATTCGTCCTCACCAGAAGTTGGCCTTCGTGAACTGCTCCATGTAGAGCTGTTCATCTGTGAAGGGAGCCAGGTGCACGTCTCCGATGGTGGGGAACATTTTACCTGCGACACACAGCAGCAGTAGAAAGTCAGAAAGACAGAGGCTTTCTCTACAGCTGCACATGTGTAGAACCTGTCACAGTTTGCGTTTCATCCAGAGTCCCCGACCTCCTCACCGTTGGGTTTGAGGAACTTCTTGGCGTGCAGGTAGCTCTCCAGCATGCGCTCGTTGAACAGCATATAGCCCATTGGCTCTGAGATGATGATGTCCACCTGCTCTGGCAGCGACACCTCCTCCACCTTCCCAGGGATCACCACCACCCGCTCACTCAGGCGGTTGCTGTTTACCAGCACCTGCAAGGGAAACACGGCCTGGTAAGAACTTATTCTGCAGCTCTGTACAGGCTGGATTCTAAATGGAACAGGTGTATATAAGGTTAGAAAAGTGAAGCGACGCAGCAATAAATCAGTGTGACTTGGGCTGAAACGATTATTGGATAATTGTCAGCTAATTTAGAAACAGATGAATCGTTAACTGGAATATAAAAACAAAAACAAAAAAAAAAAAAAACAGGCAATTTGCTTGCAAAACTGTACAAAAAAAATATATACATTATGGATCTAAGATAAAACATTCTTTGTGAAGAACTCAAGAACCCCTAAAGTGGCAGTTTTACCTTCACCTGGTTCAAATACCCCTCAGCCCCCAAAAATAAAAAATCTCCTATATGAACATTTTTCTATCCAAAAATTAATCAGTTAATTCAAACCATAACCAAAAGATAAGTCCTGTACTATTTATTAGTTTCCTACCGATCTGTGTATCAGTGTATAAATGTGACTGTGTCTGTGAGTGTGAATGGGTGAACACAACTCTAGCATAAAGACCTTTGAGGGGTGAAAAACGCTGTGGAAGTTCAGTCCATTTACAATTTTACCATTTAGCTGCAAACTAAGCTATATCAAGCAATGATTAAAGAAATTCTGTTTAAATTATTTAAAAACGAAATTAAGCTATTTGTTAATGCATTTCTAATATTGCATTAAAAAAAGATTTCAGTGGTATTGATGAAAAATCTGCTGAATATGACAATATTTTTAATCCAATTTATCGATATATCAATTACTAAAATAATTGTTTTGTTGCAAACTGACTGGTGGTCAGCTGGTCGAAGTAAAACTGATCAGTGAACAAACCATCACTAATTACAGTCATGCTGACTGTATCAGCCTCCTGTGTGGATGCTGTTGCTAAGTGAAGGTAGCTCAGTTGTTGCTGTGTCAGTATGAAGTCAGAATGTGGAGCTTCCAGACAGGAAGCAGCTGTTCATCCAGACTCTTACTGCAGTTTATAACAGGAAGGAGAAGTTGTATCCTCCAGCAGAGTGCAGTCTGCCTGTCTGGGAACATGATGGATTAGGAGACACGAGGAATCTTTAGTCAGCGTTCGGCTGATTCTACAGGGAACACTTACAATGAGGTCTACAGCTAGTAAAGCCTGAGCTAAGTGCTAATATATAGAGCTGAAGACTTTAGTCATGCTGTCAGTCTTCTGTTCTTTATAGAGACATCTGAACCATATCGCTGAGAGCTGTTATGGATCTGTAGATGTTCAGCAATGCAGAGAGACACAGCGCTACAAGCTGGGAAATCGCTTTGATTTTATTATCAACATTTCATTATTGGAGCTCGAAGTTCATGTGGAAAGCAGAAAAAGTAGTTCCTTGTATTCACAGTTAAACTGGTGTTGGCAGTTTAGATTCTATGTCTTGTAAACCACTAAACATGAGCTAAAGGAGGAGAAACGGGAAGCACTTCTGCCTGGCTGTGACCAAACATTGCAGACATCAATTTTACATGATGTTGGAAACGGTCCGATAGAGCAGAACAGTCAGAAAGTTGGAAACCCAGGTTCACCTTTAGAGTCTGGCAGGTAAAATGGAAACAAGACAAACTACTGTCACAGAAACTATGCTGGGACGTGATGCAGAACTGGCGCCAGGCGGCAGCTTAGAACGAGGAGTCAGTGTTTGGAATATTGAACTGTGGCAGAAAGCAGTTGGTTAGCTCAGAGATCAGGAAAGGTTGAAAAAAAAAAAAAAACAGACAGCACTGCAGCATGGAGATAGTTCCCACTCTGAGGATCAGTCAGGACGGCTGGGGTCCACTGAGTAGAGCAACATGATACTAGCAAACATGTTCATTATGTAGCTGCTGATTGCCTCTAAATATACTCTGTGGAAGGACAGCGAACCCAAACAGACAATGGGACCAAACCAGATCTGAACTTAAAAGTGATAATGTAGCTCATTCTACTTATTCTAGGAACACACTGATCCATTTTTTTCACTTCTGATACCAATATCTGAGGCTTAGTATCAGCCAATACCAAATCGGGAATTTTTTTCAATATTGGAACTGATACAGATATTAATATTGGGTTGGTGAATCTTTAATATATTCAGTTTGTATACCACTGACAGACATAAGTTCTCCAAGATCATTTCCACCTACAATGAACCAGCATGTCTGTGATGACCCCTCAGTCTGCAGCTTTAAAACATGGTCAAATTAAAACATTCACATTTGTCCCACCATTTTTCCAACTGGCTAAAACATTGACAGTATCAGAGCAGACGGTGCCAGACACATTCACTGGCACCCCTCCAGTAGATGTGCAAAAAGCTGCATCATAATCTCACATTGAACATTTTAAAACAATTCCATCTTTAATTTATGGACATTTATTCAGTGAGGAAGGAGAAAACTGGCTTTCAGCATTATTCCTAACAAATTCACCAGCGGCTAAATGAATGGCACCCTTTGCCGCTCCCTTTAGAGCACCGTCTCATTTCCAGACCTCGGGGACTAAAATTGATTCTTTTAGACGTGACTCTGTCCCAAATCACCTGATTCCAATGACTGCTTAACCTCCTCTGAATTCTGCAGAGCATTCAGTGGGTGTATAAGCCACCCACTTATACAAGGGGGCAGAAGGGGGACACAGTTTTGTTTCATGACTTTGTTGAAATGATTTGATAGAGCTGATGAGAGTTGTTGGCCTTTTCTAGTGAGCAACCAGTGACTGTTTACTGGGCTGGAGGAACAGTGACTGTTCACTGGGCTGGAGGAGAAGCCATGGTTATTTTAATAAAATAACCATGGCTTATATAAATATAAGCCATGGTTATAAATAAAAAGTTTTTTTTTTACATAATTATTAAAACTGTCACTTTGTCATGACAGCATGCTATGAAAGATATAGTCTGTGACAAAATATCCAGCTCCTTTAGCTTCTCCCAGTGCTAACTACAGAAATACACAACTTGGTCACAAACAAACAAACAGAGCTAGAAGGAGGATCTTAGTGCTGTCAATCACTCTCATGAATGCACTGCTCAAAGTCTTGCTCTCTGCTATACTACACCACAACAGAGTCGGTCATCAATGCTAAAGCTCGTCAGCATGGCCACTGATTACGATAGGTTCTTTCTTCGCCATTAACGCAGTGAGTAGCGATTACATGAGACAGATTGACAGCCAAGCCCCTCCTCCTGGCTCTGATTGGTTGTTTTTGATCAGTGCATTCGTTCAGTTCAGGGAGGACGTGGAGGTGATCCATCTTTTCACAGATTATCGGTCTCATGTCATAACATGGTGACAGATTGAATAAATATATCAAAAACATGGGTTTTATTGTTACATAATGTAGTTTTAATGTGCAGCGTGGCATCAAGGGACATTTAAAATGTTAGGAGACACCACATGCAGGCTGCTGTACTCTGACTGTCACTAGTCATCACATAGATGAACCAACAGGCAAAAAATAAAAAGAAGAGCTTTCTAGAATGTAGATCCAGACCAGTTATTCTTTAATGTGATTTCTTCCCTTCAATAAATGTACAAAAACTTCAATAAAGTTTTTGTTTTTCTGAAAAGTTCTAAAAGATGTTATGCTGCCGTGCTAAAGAGATCAATTTTATGTTTTCTTTATCGTCTTTTCCTCAGGGTGCCAGCAAACATGGGCACCACTGTAACGGTCACAGTTCCTACTGACAGGTACTCACCTCAGCATGCTGAGCCATGGTGCTGGCCTCCACTGCATACACCTTCCTGGCTCCAGCCTGGGCCGCAAAGAATGACAGGATTCCTGATCCACAGCCCACATCCAGAACCACCTGGAGAACATGAGGGAGACCCAAGGTCATGGGGAGTCACAAGTCAAGGCATTAGTTCTACACAGATGATGTGGCTAGTTTCTGTGCACCAAAGAAAGCAGACATTAAAGGAGGAATTGGTGAATAGAACATAGCAAACAAGAATTTGCTTCTTGTTCGGGTTTCATTACATAGAGCTGAACCTGACGGCTCAGTCAAGGCTGAAGGTTACCTTGTCCTTGAAGTCCGTGTGGTTCTGCAGAATGGCCCGCTGGTAGGTTCCCGTCCGGACATAGTCCTGCATCATGTTCTGTTGCTGGGAGAGGTAGCCGTAGAACTGCCAGAACACCAAACAGGAACAGGAAGTTTTCATTAGACTTATAATCTATTTTTAAATACTGAATCTAAAATGGGATTTGGCATGTCAAAAATCAGAGATTTCATTTTGGAAAGTGATGCTGGCAACCAAAGCAGAGCATTTAAACATATATGCAAAGAGACAGCTGTAGCAGAGTTTGGCCACCAGAGTGCAGTGTTTTTTATGTTCTGCGAGAAAACATCTGCTCACTGGCTCCATGCAAACACAAATTAAATTCAAGTTTATTCCATCAAGGACAGCACATTAAACAATGTTACATGTTGCAAACAAAGCAGCCGTTGTTTTGTACAAAGGTTTTCGAGCCCCAGGCTGATTCGCAAACTCAGCCTTCAACATTTGGCCCTAAAACCTTAAAGAAGAGCTTGAGGTTCTTAAACAAATGCTATATCTATCACATTGACTTAAAAGTAATTTGACTTTGTAATTTCCTACTTTGAAATTGGGTATCTGTCCTTTTAAAAACTCTTGCTCTTATCTGTCCTTTTAAAAACTCTTGCTCGTTTTGAAATTCCACCTTCAGGAAACCATCTCAACATGGCTCCTCTATTAACCCTTTAATGTTTTTACCAGCGTTTCACTGAGATCGTATTATAAACTCAGCAGATGTGCAATTCCACCAAGTTGCCAGTCTGAAGGAGCTGACTGGGGGAGTTCTGGGGGAAGGCTGCTCTGAGAGTAGGAAGCTCACAAACTTGGAAGCTACAGTTCTGAGGAGCAGATGCATCTTGAAGGTGGAGCTAGGTCCACCCAAATGTTTTGAACAGATAAATGGTTGCCTTGGAGCTCATAGGATGTCTCACACTTGTATGAAAAAAATTAAGGCACCATGCCAGGCATGTTTTTGATGAACAGGCATTATAGTATGATGTCAAGTCCAAAAAGGTCCATTTGACATGATACTGTCCCTTTAACCATGAGCGATGGTAACTGATTTAAAGACCTAATGTCATATCCCATCTGTTGTAATGGTGAGAACAGATGGGATATGCTTGTTACATAATTCTAGCTTTCAAATCTATCAAGAACACAAAGAAGTCCTGTAGAGAAATATGGAGAGAGGCTCTTTGTCCTGATGGTCTATTCTGAGATAAAAACTAAAAATAGTCAGGCAGGTAAAGGGGAGTTGGGGGCTGGACAGTGTTCACTAAATACTCTCAACAGGATTAAAAAAAAACATTAGTTAGTGCCTTCATACTTTCCTCATTCCTAAAGGGCTCAGAGATCTGGGGTGCATTTGTTTTCCTCACCTGGAAATACTGTACAGCAGAGGACTCTTCTGTTCTTTCACTGAAGACGGAGTGCTCACCAGCATGCCCCCGGCAGTTCTTCAGAAGGTTATAAAAGGACTGAAAGTCTGCAGCAGAGCACAAACACAGACATCACCAGGGCTAACCTGAGCTTCAACAGCAACTTTCCTATCAAACTCATTCATTCAGCATCATGTTAGTCTGCAGCCAGGTGAAGCCCAGCGGCTGCATGGTCTCATGGTGCTGGTTTTACCTGCGGGCGAAGAGAACTGCAGCAGCACGCTGTTGCAGCCCAGAGTGATGATGAATGACTGCTTCCCTACGCGGCTGCACTCTGTGTCACGAGAAACTGAACACTTGAACACACTCGTCTCCTCTCCTGCAGACACACACAAGGATATGCAGTAAATTTAGAACACTGCGTTAGAAAGAAATCAGCAAAAATCAGCCAATAAATGTGTTTCTAAACCAGGACAACAAAAGGCTGATGAGGGAACATTGATGCCTTTACAAAGTCTGAGTGGGAGAGACCATTTCAGCAATTAATGGCACCCCACAGGCTGATGATGAGTCACAATGACCGGCTTTAAAACTGCTCCAACAGGATCAATGCAGATTTTCCACAAAACGATGAGTCAGCAGGTGGAGCAGCCTGGGGTCGTTATATAACCAGAACATTAACATTGTTTCAAACACAAACATTTTAAGTAAAAAGCAGTACTTTTATTTTTGTACACCACCTCACAAAGTGTTCAAACCTTTCAGCTCTTTCACATTTTATCAGACCGGCTTTAATTTACTGCACTGGTATATTTTGAACAGGCAAACAAAGTGCTGGAAATTGTCAGATGGAAGCAAAATGAGGGGCATTTTGAGAGTTTGCTACAAGTAAATATCTGAAAAGTGTGGCATGTGTTGGTATTCAGCCCTACTGAGTCACTGCTCTGTGAAGTGCATCGCGTGGCAGTTTTTTATTTCAAGTCTGTGACAATTTATTTCCAGCAAAAGCCTTTTTTTTTTTTGCCAAAACATTATTGGAAAGAAAGAGGTGGTGGTTTTGTTGCCAGGTGATGGGACAGGGTCAAATTGCATTTTTTTTTTTTTTTTTTTGCTAAACTGCTTCACCCAAGTCATAAAACCAAGCTCTGAGTAGAGGTTTCAGATTCAATTGATTTTATCCCTGAACTTTGACTGGATCATTCTAACACATGTCTAAACATTAATCTTTCATTTCACAATTATTCACTTCTTTATGTTGTGGAATCGGTGCAGCTTGTTCTTGGAACAGTGTGGGACAGAATGTGTTTGATACACATTGGAGTTATGAAAACAGGTGTTTCCAAAACTCTGCAGGTGTGTGTTGCTTTACTCAGCGACGTTCAGCGTCGAGGCTCCTTCACTGTTCAGTCACACACCCTTCATTCGAAGATAAAATGGAACCATATTGCTGACCGGGCTAATGAGATGCATTTCTAAAATCAATCCAGAAATTTTCACAGTATATTTTCTGTAATATATTTCCCTGAGTGTATCATGAGCCTGGCAGACCAGCAGGCTTTACTTCCCCCTCCACAGGCTAAGCGTGGTTTGTTTATTTTAATTTGTTTATTTTATACACCAGTCACAGGTTTAACCTAGGCTATAGCTAGGTTTATAGTTGACGCATCAAACTGGGAATGAGGGGTTGCACATCAAATACACCATCCTGTATATGCCCCTTGACTGCTGACACTATCATTTCCAAGTTATGATGCCGGCTCGTGCACCTCCAAGTATTTTTAACTTAACATTTTTTTATCACAAAAACATGGTGGGGAGCTGGTGGGCTACTAGAGCGCCCCTAACACCGGGCTCAGCAGGTTTCCTGGGGAAAACCCTGCATTTCCATATGCAAATTCCCCTACAGGCATTAAAGCAGCAAGGCTGTTGAGCAGGCTGAGCCAAAGCTAATCCAGTCGCTAATAGAGAGCTGCTGGGTAAGAGCAGCCGCTAAGCACCATTACAGCAGATCAAGTAGAAAGGAGGAGCTCAGATGATCCTGTCTTTAGCCCGGTGAGTTTATTACAGCAGAAAAACACTGAGCAGCATGTAAGAGAAAAACTGAATCCAAATGATGTAATCACAGCCCAGAGGCATCTGGATGACGGAATTAAACCAAATAATGAAGTTGGTTTGTTTGTTTACTAGGATCCTTATCAGCCATCGCCACGACAATGGCTACTCCAGCTGGGGTCCACATCATACAAACAAAAATGAACAACAAAATCAGTAACACACCCTTTATATAAAGTTAGTAATGTGACATGTTAGTTGAATAACAAATCTCGATTCAACACTTTGTAACATGAATTAATCAGGGAGGTAAAGCAGGTGTTGCATAGAAACAGTGAAGGAAGGAGTTCCATGTTCTCAACTGACTGCTGCCTAGTATTGTTATGACATCACAGAATATCAAACAGCAATTATGTATCACAATTATGTACAGTGTGGCTTAAAAAAAAGTTACTTATTTAAAACATTTGGTATTTTAGATTCAATATTTCTTAAAAAAATCAAAAACAAAAGAGCAAGAAAGGCGATGTCAACCTGATGAATATCTGTATCTAGAGCACATGTGTCAAACTCAAGGCCCGGGGGCCAAATCCGGCCCGCCGAAGCTTTTTATGTGGCCCTCCACAGACTAGTCTAAACACTAAGTGTGATTAAATATGATATTATCAATCATATCAATGCAGTTTTTATCCGTTTACTGCCAATTTATATCAATCAATCCCTCCAGTTTCTTGAGAATTTAGTTGATGTTTGATTATAGTCCATGATTTATACAGCCAGTAAATAAACAGTCGCATTTATTATTAGTTCCTGAAGGGACTGAAAATATCTTCAATAATATTATGTAATTTTAAGAATTCATTGACATATTAACAGTTTGTGAACAGGTTTTATCAACACATTCTGGCACAACCGGCCCTTTAAGAGCCTTCATGATCTTGATTTGGCCCAAAACGAAAATGAGTTTGACACACCTGATCTAGAGGATTCAGCCCGAGACCCGCTGCCTTACATTGGACTAACTGTAGTTTGTTCAAACTGGACCACACCATGGGGCAGTACTGCAGCCAAGACAAGAAGCTGTGTTAATAACTTGAGGGATTCATATTAAGAATATATAATTGGAACATAGACAGTTATCTTCCCACCACTGTGACAACCATTCTGTCATCTATAGCAACACACAGCAGTCTGATTTCCTAGCTGTAGTTTTGGCTGAGTTGTAGTCTGAGGAGGGTGCTGTAGTCATGGCAACACAAACTACTTCCATCCAGATGTTTGGTTTGAGCAAATTAGATCAAATGTTGATCAATGTTTCTTATATTATGGTTCTAAAGCAACTGTAAGCAAGTGGGGGTTTTAGGCTAGATTTAAAGGAACTCAGTGTTTCAGCTGTTTTGCAGTTTTCTGGAAGTTTTTTTTCCAGCTCTGTGGTGCACAAAAGCTGAATGCTGCTTCTCCATGTCTGGTTCTGGAGATGCAGCGCAGAAGCAGAACCAGAACCAGAAGACCTGCGAGGTGTGGAAGGTCTTTAATGTGCTTAGCTGTTCAGTGATTTATGAAATAAAGTCTATTCTCTCTTGCAAATAGCTGTGCCAAAAACAGCATGTTTTAAAATTGATTTTTGAGCATTTTGAGGAATGCTAACTCACTATAGAATCAGTTATTTTCTGCACTTCTAGTACAGACACCACACATCCTGGACACAAACTGTTTAGACTTTTGCTTCACAGAGACGGTTTCTTCCCTCAGGCTGTCTCTTTGATGAACAAATTTAACACCTTGCATCCAGAGCAGTCAGCTACTCTGGTGGGAAACAAAAGAAGCATATTAGCACTACAGCAACCAAACATGGTCGTATCCTTTCTTTTACCGCTTATTTCCTCAAACTTTAAATATTTCTACTTCCCTTGTTTGGATGCTTTGAGTGCTTGAAACCAAAATCAAATCCCTTGTTTGTGCACACAATGTGTTGGACAGGTCTAACGTGCAAGTAAGCTTGTCTGCAACTAATCCCATAATAAATTAACAGGGGCTCTATAATTTCCATTCTGGTGACTAATATTGTTCTGAAGAACACAAATAATCCATTTTATTCATGGTTTTAGTTGTGTGTCAGTTTTTATTTCCTTTTCATTTATTGTTTTTAGTTGTTATGTTTCACTATGGAGTTTTCTGTACAAAATTCAAGTTTATTAGTCTTTGAGAGGGCAAAAACTGTGTGAATACATTATTGTTTGCTACAATAATTACTGGGAAACAATCGTCCGGAAAAATTTGTTGTAACATATTTATGTGAAACACACATTAGACCTTCAACAGAGTGAATCAGCAGAGAAGATGAAGAGTTGTGACCATGTTTAGAGCTCAGACTGTGGTGGCTGCCCAGTATGTGGAAACAGCAATGTTCAACTGCCTGTCTGTCAATCATAAACTATTAAATATGAATTTGAAGAGCAATTACTCAGTGGCGCCTCCATCTGAATGTTTTTTTACAAAGCTAGTAAAACAATTTGGGACATTTATCTCTTCCCTCCTTTTGAAACAGATCAGAGCGCCAACAATAAGTGGAACCTTGGTAACTGGGCCAGCGGCGCTGAACAAAACCAACACTGGCTATTTTTACTTGGTCATTTCCACAAGCTCCCTTTTCTGGTGACCTCAGCCATGCTCAGTTTATTACCAGCAAAGCTGTTAAAGACATTAGAGGGGAGATAGCATCTGACTGTGCTTCACAGAGACAGCTGGGCTGCAGAGAGCTGATCTCCTGCAGACAACTAGCTAAAAACAAAGCATTAGCATACAGCAGCAAGTTCTTCAAGTTAAAGAGTAAAATCTTTTAACGAGTCAAATTAAAAACAAAGGAAGAAAAGAAATCAGCTTTATGCCAGAATGTTGAGTGGTTTTATGTTTAAACAAATAATACAGACAAAACTAATTGGAGCATAAGGATCACTATCAGAGCTGCAACTAACAATTATTTTAGGAATAGATTATGTTATCAATTAATCCAACAAATTGCCACATTCTGTAGATTTTTCATTTAATCACAAACCTTTTTTACAGCGTTAGAAATATATTAAAACATGCAAATAAATAATTTAGTTCCCTTTCTAAATCAGAAATTGAACATTACATTGCCTTTATTTGCAGCAAAGAAGAGATCTGTAGTTAAAACAATAGCAACATGTGAAAAAGTCAGGCCTTTCTTATTGAGGTAACATCGGTTCAGTGTTGGGCTGATGTGGAAATTCATTTCTGGATGATTAATAATTGCTTAACTTTACGGCATTTTATATGTACTTTTAATGTCTACGAGTGCAAAAAATTTACATTTATTATCTCTTTGTTCTGTATAGATATTTTCATATTCTTTTTGGTTTAAATATCTCAGTCTGTTCATTGGTGTCTTTTCCCTATCAAGTGTTTTGGCTATGACGTCACTGCATTTACTGTGAAACTGCTAAACAAAGTCCTAACTTTCAGCTAATCAATTTTGTCAATCCACCATCTCAAATAGTTGCAACATTACCACAAAATGTCTCGATAAAGCTTTAAGTCTGTTTCGCCCAGCGCTGGTCCTGTCTACATTTTACCTCAAGGCACAAATGTAGAAGCTGCTCCGGTCAAATGGCAGCGTCATGTTAAGATTATAATGGTACAAAAATATGTGTCTCTTGAACTCCTTGTTCATGTCCCAACCCCCTCCCTCTAATTGTAGTCACTGCAGGATGATGTGTGCTTAGAGCCAGGGGTATCCTCTGGAGTACCAAGGCCCCAGACATGGACTCATTCTAGAAAAACACAACTCCTTATGGATCACTTTAAAAGGCAGCTAACATTTAAATAAGACGGATAAGGTTATTTTCAGTGGTCTTTCTTTGACCATTTAAAATAACCTGTGGAGGAAGTATTCAAATCACTGCAACGCAGCGATGTGTAAAGCCATAGGAAGTTCACACTGCCTTATTCCTGGAGAGGACTCTTATTGTGAAGGTTTGCTGCATTGAGAAACACACATCACTTTGTTATTGTTTTGACTGTGCTGTCCAGCGTCAGCAGACCTTTGGACAAAACGCTGGCAGTCCAAGAGATCTGGAGTTTCACACTCGTCAATGTTTTCAGGTCAAACTCATTTTAACATCTGACAAAGAAAACATAGCAAACTTCAAACTATGAAGACCATTCTTCATTGTTTGATGATTCCAATCTGGTCCAATGTAGAAACATACTTTTTGTGAAATCATAAATTAGGTGTGATAAAAACTTTTTTGGTTCCATTCTATTAGCCATAACCCCATTTTAAGTACTGTCAGATCTACAGACTAAAGAAAGCACTTTAAAAAAAAAAAAAAAAAAAAATCAAACACCTGTCTGACAAAATAAAGTTGGTCACAAGATTTCAAACCACCACACAATGTGCAGATCCAAAGAACTTCAATGAGGGAAAAAAATGATTGACATCTATCAACGTGGAAATAGAGAGAAAAGCATCTCTGCCAGAGAACATGGAACAGAGGGGAAACGTCCACAAACAGCAGGCAACACAGCAACAACTAAAACAACCAGGATCACCGTCTGAAGCTTGGCAGGCCTCACATTATTTAAGGTCAGAGTTCACCATCCTTCAATAAGGCAGAGAGACTGGGCCAAAATGGCTTCCAAAATGGCCAAAACTACTCCTGACCCAAAAACAATGCGACGGCCCGGTTTGGGAATATATCCTGAAGACTAACAAGCCAGATGTTGAACATTTTGGAATGTTAGCATTCTCTCTCATCGGCCATAAAACAAGAAAACATTTCAGAAAAAGGAACACCAACAGTTAAACACGGTGGTGGTCATATGATGATCTGGGGGGCTACTGCTTCAGGTAACAGATGGAACCAACAATTCTGTTCTCTATAGTGTCTCAACATGGTGACAATTTTGACAAACATGTCAAACCATATATTTGTAAAAGTTACATACCTTTTAACAGGTTGTTCCTACTGGGAAACCCCCAATGTGGCCAAATTAAAACAATTCTGCAAAGAAGAGTGATGCTTGGCAGACATTCCCACCAAGAGCTGACAGCCAGTTGTTTGGTTTATGTTTGGCCAGGTGTCTTTGGACGCCTTTTTTTCCTTAATACATAAAATCCTCACTTGGAAACTGTTCATGTTGTCATTATGACATGCTGATCTGAAACATTCACATGCAACAGAAAAGGAAGTACAGATTAAATCTGTAAAGGGGCAATTACTTTTTTTGCTGAACAGCAAACGCCAAGTGAAGCAGCAAGACCTGGAAATCGGCCTGCGACAATAATCAATAAATCCATTAATTGTATGATAAATTAAAAACAAACAATTTTCACTTGCATAATTTAGTTTCTCATTTTCTACCAAAAAAAATGGATGATGAAAGTTTTCAGACTGGTGACTTGGTCTTAACTAGCCCTTATTTTGAAGGAGTTTTGTTTATAGAGACTTCAGTATCCATTTTATTTGTTGTTTCTGTTTTGTTTATTAATACTGGATATTTAAAATGTCTTCCTGTTCCAGTGCTAAATGTTCATCAGAATTTAAAGTTTATTGATCTGTAAGAACGGCTTGAAAATGCCCACAAAACAATATTATCGTTTATCGCAATCACTTCTAGGACAACTTATCATTCAGCAAAATTTGTTATGGTGACAGGCCTACTTGGAAATATGCCTTTTATTGTATGTGTGTTGATGTGATTTCTAATCGGAATCATTTGTCTTCTAAACACCAGAAGCAAGTCAGGATGTGTGTGTTGTGAGTCAGGTGCAGGTCGCTCCCGCCTGCGTCCGCTTGCTAAGCAGCTCACTCATCACTGTCAATTTGCAAATCTTTTTTTAGCCGGAATACGAAACTTATGTGAAATTACAGCACATTGAAATTTTAGAAATCAAACAACGAATGCAGTTATCGATGAAAAACTATCCAGAAACAACTGAAAACAACTTGAACGGTCCTGCACACAGTATTAAAAACAGGAATTGTGCAGAATTCAGATGAAGGAAATACCCTGCTATTAGGGATCCCATGCAATTGTTGTAAAACGCTAAACTTTCACACATTAAATGTAAACAGGAGCAGGTTTTGCAACTACTTCAGTTTTGCTAGAAAGGAAACTTGGCAGTATTTATTTTGGTAAGATTATTCAGTAATGTTGTATAATTGACAGTTTATCCACAAGAAACAGAAAAGCAATTATTTAATCAAATTTACCAAATATAAACATTCATATTGATGGATTGATTTTCAACGTTTTGCACCACAAATTCATTGTGCGTCTCATTTTAATGGAAATCAAACAGGTTTCATACTCTATTTCATATGCCCTTTACTTTTGTATTATATTTGAAACTGACCGACTCCAATATCATAAGTCTATTTCTACAGATATCTTGACGTTGGCTTTCGCCATAATAATAATGAAGTGCTGAGGATACCTTTCAAAATGTTTTTTGTTTTTGCATAACCGTGAACTTAAGACAGCCACAGTGTGTTGCTGTTTTTAATAGGGGAATTACATTCAGTGGGAAAATGGGCAGAGCTGCTCTGATGCTGCCTTCACGGCACACATGAGGTGGCGGGGAAGGGGACGAAGCCATTGTTCCAATGAGAACAAAGATGAATGCATAAATAATGAGGGCCCGGTGTGGCTACGCTACCAAATCTGCCTCAACAGCTTTAACGTAAAACTGCTACTTCTAAAAAGTTTCGGTGTGCCATTAAATCCACGGTTCGATAAAGGCCACGCAGTGTGAAGCGCCGCCCGGACCGAAGTGCACAGTGGCGGGTCAGAAGTGATGTCTCCACGTCTCTGCTGCGAATCAATTCAAAGCGGCTAATTCAAGCTAAGCACTCTCCTACCTACCCGGCTCCCAAGGGGACAAAACCAATTCATGCTGACTTATAAAAACACAGCTTATATTATCACGACAAAATATAAATAAATAAATAAAACCAAAGGTGTTAAATGGGTGCAACCATGCAAGCTTGTCACGTCACTGTCAAATGTAGGCTAGTGGTATTGTTTAACTAGCATGTTTTAGTTCACGTTATTTAGCAACCGTGCTTACCGTTAAAACTACTCTACATGTTTTTGACCGGGTTTTTCCAAGCAGTGAAGTTCATTGTATGCTACCTAAACCCAATGCGTTCAGGCTTCAGAATCCCAAATAAGCTACAAAATATTTAGTTTTCTTTAGTTCCCTCGTGACAAGTAAAGGGAAACGAGGTGGTCTCAAGATGGAACAGCTCCTTGTTGGCTAAAGCTACCGCTGGCCACATTAGCACTGAGCATTAGCAGTTCAATCAGGCCGACCGTCCACAGAGCAGTTCTTAGAAACAAACAGTCAAACTCACCATTGGAGAGATTGATGAGGGCAGCATCTTGTGAGGTCTTCACTTCTAGCCGCAGCGGCTGCTGCTCTGAATGTCGCTGTATGTCTCCATTCGCGTCTCCAATAGAGAGCAGCCGCACGCCGCGGAACACAGAGACCGCCATCTTCGATCTGGAAGTAGAGGCAGGTCGACGGAGCTCACGTCCAACCAAGCAGTGCTCTCTACTGGAGGCAGGACAGCCATCAATCCGAAGAGCTGCTTCAACAGCGCCTCCTACCGGGCTTGTCATGGTAGCACACAAACACAAGTAACCAATCGAAGATTTCTTCTCAGTCACAGCTTTAACATTTAATAATAAATTAAAATGAAACAATTTCAGCAACATTTACAAGAGTAAATCTATAGGTACTTTTTTCATATATTGAGATTTGCTTATTCATAAAAATCGGTATTAAACGGTGGCTTTCCAATAAATGCTTCACATTTGATCTCTTTACAGCCAGACTTTATAATTCATCATACACAAAGCAATGTATAATGGCTAAGTGGAATAAAAAGGATATAGGTTTTCAAAATGCTTCACAAATTCAGGTCTGAAAAACGTGGTGTGCATTTTTTATTTGTAACTCAATACTTTGTAGAACTGCATTTTTCTGCAAATAGTATTTTATTGTATATCTGTAACAGCATCATACATCTGGGACAGAAATTGATAATTGCATGCAAAATGTTTCAAGCTCAGCCATTTTAGGTGGAATGTCTGTAAACATCAATATTCAGGCCTTGGTACAATCACAATTGCATGTAGGTCTAGTCTTTTGACTGTTCAATTCTAACATATGGATATGCTTTGATTTAAACCGTTTTATTGTAGCTCTGGTTGTATATTTCGAGTTGTTTTTCTGCTGGCCCAGTGTGAAGCAGCTTGCAGTGTCAGCTGGTTTTCTTCCGGCATTGCCCTGTATTTTGCTTCATCAATCACCCACCAACTCTGACCTGTTTCCATTTCCCTGCTGAGAAAATAATCTCACAGCAGACTGTTTCATTGTGAAGCTGCAGTTCAAGTTCAAAGTTATCAGGTGGCATTGCACCTAAAAACATGACAATGTTATATTTACAACTTAAATTTGACATTTTGTAATGATTGACAAATATTATTACTTAGTTGATAGAAACATTATTAACATTTTGTTCTGTGTGATCTTAGTGAATGTTGTGACAATTTTATTGTTATGTGTTTTTGTTTCAAAGCACTTTATAAGTTAGTGAATGAATATGTTACAAATGAAGAAAACCATTTAAAAATCAGTTAAAATACAACAGAAAATTAGTGAACAAAATATATTTTTTCATAAAGAGACAAATCTGTAAAGCTTACAATAGATCAGAAAACATTTGTTTAGCTAAATGCATGTCAAACTCTTTTATTAACAGGTGGAATTAAATTACTGAGAACTTTGAATAGGAAAAGAAACAGTTGTCGCTGTACTTTAAATGCTCCTGAAGTAACGATTGCTGCACAATAAAGGCACAATGTGAACAAAAAATTCTAACGTTGAAATATTGTATTTTTCGTCTCAGACTCTTGTAGGAGCAGAGCCTACTCATCCAATATTTAACTTTAGATTCATTCTGGAAAAGTTTTGGAAACCCAAAGGATTTTGGGGATTATGTTTCTCTTCACTTCAAAATTTTTTTGTGGTCAGAAAGTCCTTCTGAAAACCAGCTGCAAGCAGTGGGGTCGTCTTCTTTGTCTTCAACAGCAGTAACACTTTGTGAAAATCCACAGGAAACTGTTTGGTTGCTCCACTCTCCTTCGCCCTACAGATAAAAGACAAGTTGACTAGAATAAAATGTTTCGTGTCATCCCATTCTGGACGACATTGTTTGTCAGAGATGACACATCTCCATGTAACAGTAAAACACAAACCCTGTGAAAAAGCCCTGGATAGAATCCACAAGCTCATGTTGGTCATTTTTATTCGATTTTTAGGAAATACATTTTCAAATGAGACGTTTAGGGAACGAGGATGTGAACTAAGTATCAAATAACATCATGTGAGAAGAAAACAAGACATTTAAAGGGGGTGTGAATAATATTTCTTTGTCACACACACACACACACACACACACACACACACACACACACACACACACACACACACACCTCAAAGCAGAACACATGACTTGGGAGGCCTGAATGGGTTATCACTGGAGGGGACCCCGGTCAGCAGAGGGTCTTTGTGAGCGTTTTGCAAACAGAAGGTCTTCAGTTCTGTAGCTGCCTGAGAAACCTAAACAATACAGAAAACACAAGAGAGGACTGTTTGTTGATTATTAATATCAACTCAGGTGGTAAGAATGTGTGATTAAAACGGACCCAGTGTGGGACAGAACCCCCACTAGCGCCTCAGCCGGGTTCATGAAGATAAATCGTCAGCTTGTTAAAACTCCAGGGATTTTCGGTCAGAAAATGAGCCCAAAATAAATCAACTGAATGCTTTGCCCAGCTTCAGTGTGATGCATTGTCAATAAATTAGAATATTAATTAAAGTTAATTGATTTCAGTAATCCATTTCACACATTGTATAGATGAATTCTGCTCAGACTGATGTTTCCGAGTCTTTATTTCTGTTAATTAACATGATTTTCTGCTAAGGTAAGAATTGTACATCAGGTACAACATAAATCTTTTCATATTGGGGACTTAATGGAAATTAAGTTGAATACCTGCTTAAATGTCACTTTCAAAAAGTGCTTTTAATCTGACAAAAGAGCCTCATCAAAGCACATTCTCATTTACATTATATTTGGGACAATTCAGCTGAACAAGAAAAAAAGACGCAATGACATAAAAAGCTTTAGTCCCCTTACACTAAAACTACAATAAATAACTTACTATATATGACCATAGGTACGTGACCAATATCAATAGATGAAATATTTAATAGCCAATATATAGAATATTCACTGAACTCCAATCCAGAATCGCACAGCATTCTGGGGGATGTAGGCAGAGGAAAGGCTTTCACCGCTCAACTTTTCACAGCAGCTAATCAAGGCTGGTGGCATCAACTCATCACTCTTTGGTTGCCGCCCTTCATAACTGCTTAAAAATACAAAACAGAGTGGAGTGAAAACTGTGGATAAAACAGAAAATGTCATACCTGTAATTTGGCAAGAGTTAAGATAGTTGTTGATAATTCTCAATATAGACTGACATCAAATGCTTTTATCATGACACATTTTTCAGCCATATAGTCCAGCATCAACCAAGATTAATAATTTGTTGAAGCATCATTTAATTTACATACAGTCTCCAGTCTTCTTAAGTTCATCTTTCAGCGCGCAGCACTTGAGTTGGGAACATTTGTCTGTCTTCATAGCAAACAAGCTCCAGTTCTGTTTCTGCTGCAGGTGGACAGTCCAGTCCAGTCCTGTCCAGTCCTGTCCTGTCCTGTCCTGTCCTGTCCTGGTCATCCTACAGGTCTTCTAAAAGACTTAGATTTTATCAGAGGTCAGTGGGTTAAAGGAACACTAAAAAAAATTCCTCTTCATTTCAGCTTTCAAAAATATGCTGTGTACTGCAAACCTGAGTGTTTGCAATATATATATATTTTTTTAAAAACTTATTACTTCAGTGCCAAATAGATCTTTTACAATTAAGGCCAAAAACAGTTGAACTTTGGTTTCAACGTACATTCATGAAGGAAATCTTTCACTAAGTTTTGTGGGGATTTCAGCCAGGCCGGTCTGTGGTTTTGTAACTCTTTAACTGAACCGGACATTGAGAAAAACACAGCGGGTGATTGCGGTTGCATGTAAAACACAACCAGTAATCACTAAACATTTCTGCAGCTCCTTTCATTTTCTTCTTGCCTTTTCATCAGTTTCAGATCTGCTCCTGTTCTTGATTCCCTTCTTCTCTGTCTTTTGTTTAATCTTTGCCCTCTTTTTGATATCTTTGCCCATTAAGAACCTTTAAATCATTTCATCTAATGGACAGAATGGAGTGAATATGAGTGAACAGAGGATCTCTGCTGGAGGGTGTGGCTGTCCTGCTCCAGATTCCACATCGGCCTGTAATTATCTCTTCTAACAGTGGGGTTTTTAGGATCTAACTTTATCTAACTTTACCTGGTGATCAGCTCTTCTAGTAGAATCAAGTTTATCTGAGCTTCCAGCTTCAGTTCTCGCTTCAGTTGCTTCCTGGTGCTTGCGCCTCCCGGGGTGAAGTTTTGTTGCTTTCTCTTCAGGACAGATCTCCTCTGGTTGTTCACCTATTCTACGGTGGTCCACTGCAGCTCTGCTGTCCCCTGCTTCCTGCTCTCCACACTCTGTTGAGGAACCACTTGGACCTACTCCTGGAAGATAAACCCTTGCTGAACATCGTCCCCTCTGCATCCATTTTGCCCCTCAAAATCTGCTCTGTACTCTGGAATCTTTAAGTCATTCTGGCTTTTGTTAAGGTTAGTCTGTTACTGTTCTTGCCCTTCTAACCTCACCTCTCTTCCTCTTTTGTTTGTTCACATTGAATCCTGTTATGATTCGATTCTGGTTGTGGGTCAGGAAATTACCTGGACACATGAAAAGTTGAATTTGTTTTAACACTTGTGCGATCATAACATTCTGTTTACTCCCTGTGTCCGATGGGTCAGAAATGACCCGCCCTAATAAAAGCCTCAAAATAAAGCAGCTTACTTGAATTTGAAATTATTTTAGATTAGAAATTGTTGAAAATGTCAAATTCTTGTTGACATCAAACTGCACCATGACCAGACTTTTTTTTTTTTATTATTATTTGTTTGTTTTGAGGTGCACTCTTTAGTTGAAGTAAAATCATATCTGGCATTGCCACTTCATGACATAACTGTGATTTTGTTATCACTGTTCAATAATTAGGATTTCCTCAATTATGTATGCAATACCCTCTCAGCCATCAGCAGCACATTCAGTGATGAGATGTTGATGCAGTGGGCGTTCCACAAACTGTTACACACAGTCCCGGATACTGTACTGATGGGGTCCATTTCACTTTCTGTTTTTATTTTCTGTTAAGCCACACACATTTGCTTATAATATTTTTGTATTAGTTCTCTTGTCAACGAGAATTTTATTGTTTTTGCTTCAATTCAATGTCTCCAGCGTATAGTTTCTATTCGGACTGCAACTTAACTTTCAGACAAACTAATGCTTGTGATTTATTTTTTGTTTTTTCACCCTCTCTTTCCGCTCCCCCGCCCCCCCTCTTTGGGAGACATAGTTAAAGCAAGCCTGACCCCTGTTCTAAAATAAGTATCCCGCCAACAATCCCAGCAGTCACACAGCAGCACAATCAACAAAGCTATCACTGTGCTCAACTCCCAGAGGAAACTGTCTGCAGCAGCCATTTCCTACAAATAATACAGTAATACCGCTTTCCCATTACTTTGCAATGTAAATAATCTGATGTTATTTTGAACGCAGACGTGGGAAGTTCGACTCGGTGACGGAAAAGTATTTGTGTTATATTCCATCTACTTTTAAATATAAACACAAGCATCCATCCTCAGCATCCACACATTTAAAATTGTATAAAACAAGTTTTAAGACGGAACTAAAACGTATAGTGAAATTACGTTAAGAAGCCAGTTGCGCTGATATTAAATGTCCCCAGATTAATAACAAGCATCACGCGCACCGAAGTTCGCTGAGGATGCGCTCCAGAGCGGGAGTCACGCGCACAGTCCAGTCCTGAGCGGGACTTTCTTACCTTTATCCGCCGGACGCTAGCTTCCAGCCGCAGCTGCTTCACCGCTTTCTGGGCGATGACTAGACTGCTGTTGGCCGCGCTGTTGTTCGACATGACTGCGTTCAAGAAACACAGAGAGTTACAGCGACTTTGCAACTGTGCCCATATGAGCCAATCCTTAACTGACGGAGAGCTGTGGGACTTCCGGTAGAATTTTTCAAAATAAAACCGACATTGTGTGTAAGTTTACGTTTAAGGCTGTCCCCTTCTAACTTATATGAGCAATGATTTTATTTATTTATATAAGCAATTCATTGCTAAATGTAATACTTTAACCCTATTCATATGAAATAAAAAATGTATTTCTTATTAAGAAAGTTATCATAAGGTTATCTTATGTGTCTCATGACATAATAACCATGAGAAAAAATAAATAAAATGGATGGATGTCTTTACCTAGCTGCCAATTTAACTATAGTCATGAAATAATGCCACTGGGATGAGAGCAATTGCTGAAAATCCTTCATAGGTCTATAGCTTATTTTAGCTAACTGGGAGTGTGCTGCAGCATTATTGATTTCATTTTACACTATTACAAACATGATTGCATTATTTGCCTCAGAGTCACCTTTAAACACTTTAAAAATTAAACAAATATTTGACTTTTGACACACTTTTTTTGGTCAAGAAAGCAAAACATTAAATTATGAACCAAACTTTCTGGTCTATATGAAATCACCATAAGCACAATCATTTCTGTTTTATATTTTCATTTAATTAAATTAATCTGTTTTCAATTCATCATTAAAGATTTTTCTTGTTAATTTTTATTACGAATGATTGGTTAAAAAAGAAAAGGTAAAAATCCGAGAAAGTGGAAACGTTGAACAGGCACTGTGGGTCAGAATGATAAGATAGTCCAACGAGGAAAGATGTTTTGCCCCCATCACAAAAGTCTGATGAGCTTCACAGCAGTTGCAGCTCAGTCCGGAGGAGAGTTGAGCAAACCGTATGATATGCACCACTTCAACATGTTTTTGCTCAAGTCAAAGTAAAAATTAGCCACACAAGAAATTACTCAAGTCCACTAAAGAACCATTTGGTGAAAAATGCAACTCAATTCATTAACATGTGTTCATAATATCTGATTTCTGGCAGACAAAAATATTACATTTTCTGCAAATTTAGGTTTTCTAAAATCTACAATAAAGAAATATCATTCTGCTCATGTTTTAGTGCATTTCTCTGATTAGTTCTCACTCAAAGTGAACTTGCTTATGCTGAAGAGTCCTCCTCTGTAAAACTCTAAAATAAAAAGAAAACCAGAGAGAAAGAAACAGAGAGAGAGAGATGGAGAGAGACAAAGGCCACCCGCCGTGACTGAATCTATTCTCACCACACGGTGGCGACAAGGGGACACTGTAAAAGACGGAAATGATGACAGAGCTCACCAAAGGTCGAGTTAGAATAGGTTCCGGTGCAGCAGGGTCAGGCAGAGGGGGCTCCAGCTGGAAAACACTTCCAGAATGTTGTTACGAGTGAGTACAGAACCCAGTTTGTCTTCCAGCAGTCTGTCGGGTTCAGCTGCGTCACTGAACGCGGCTCACGCCAGCTTCTTGCTTGCTGTGTTTTGCTGCTGCTTCGCCTTCATGGCAGCATGGCCGCTGCTTTAAGGAGGCAGCCGCTGCCAGTTCTGTCCATTAGTGTCAGCCGAGCAGCAAAAGCAGCTGTTTCTGCTCAGCACTGGTTGTTGTCAGGACAACAGGTTAGCTGCATCCTGATCACGTTCAGACCTGAGAATAAGTTTGACGTTCGGTCGGGAAATATGCTACAAAACCTGTTTTTATTGAAAATCTGAATATTCTCACTTCTTAGCAGACCTCTAAAAAGTATAAAAAGTAACTGGAAGCTCTACTTTTTTCAGATCAAGTAGAGAAACATTGTGCCCGTGTTTTGTCTCAGCTCAGGTTTAGTTTCTGAAAAACTGGTCATGACTTTGAATTGTTAATATGATTTAACCATTTATATTTCGGTGTGATTAATCTGAGTGTTAAATCAGAATTGCTTCTGATTTAACACTTCTAACGTGAATTGTTAAATCAGAAACCAAAAGCGTTTGACAGAAAAATAATATGAATGAATTGTTTTTTCAAATTTATTTTCAACTGTGTGAAGGATCAGGCTGGCTGGTCTCATGCCCATCTATCTGCTGCAATTTCACATTAGTTGAACATCCACTTCTAAATGAAAAACAGTTTTTAATTCATCAGAATGTAATGTTTTTGTTGTAGTTTTTACCTGTTTGATCCATTGAGATGATCAAACGTTCATCATCACAAAAAAAAAAAAAAAAGTACAAATTACTTTAGACTGTCCGCCTCTACATCTCCCTCCACCTGCAGCACCAGATGATGGGAGATGCAGAAATGTCGTCTTGACCAATCAAAATCCAGCATTCATCCCGTATCTTGCTTTCATCCAATCATTGATATCAAACAGCTTCAATCTGCTCTTATCTTCTGTTTCTGTAGCAGTGGCTGTTCTATGTTGACTTTCCAGGAAATGAAATGACTTTCTTTACTAAATAAAATGTTGAGGGGTCAGCAACCTTTATTCCATTTCTGTGCATTGTTCAGATAACTAAACTTGACTTCGAGGCACAAACATCACATGATGTTATTATAAGCCCAAAATGCTCCAGACCCCTGGCAGGTCGAGTTTAAAGTAGCCTTTGATTGGCCTAGCCAAAGCCCGACTTTACCCTCAAACATAATCAGAATAGTAGAGGAAACCCAGTGCAGCTGCTAGGTTATAAGAAGGTTTTAAATGTTGTAATAAAGACTTTTCTATTGAAAAGTCCGTTTGCAACTAGAAGACGCAAACATCAAAACATCTGTTTTCCAGAAGGATTCTCCTTTTACATTGAGGAATTATTTTTAAAGATGTCCGTCTCATTTATTTACATTCTGAAACAAACGTATTGGTTGAGGTGAATATTTTAAATCTTAAGATGAAACCTTGTTTTCTGTCTGATAGAGGGTGTTGAACATCGGGGGTCTGACTGTGAAGGTCAGCAGGTCTTTCCACCACAGTCCGGTGTGGAGGAGTCCTCTCATCCCTATAGTGGTGGAGCAGACGGTGAGTAGCCTGACCAAAAATTACCCACAATGCACCACTAGGCGGTCTTCACTGTGGGGTTTTGACACAGTGAAGATCTCACTGCAGCATTTCTCTCGACTTTGACTTGGCCTCGTTTTCAGTCCTTGTGTTGAAAATGTGTTTGGGGGATTTTATGTAAATGTTTTTTTTACATTTATTGACTGAATTCACATAAGCAGAATAGTTTGTTGAACATGTTGCAATGATTAAAGCCATTAAAAGCACAACTGTGTTTTAGGGCAGAGGAGAACGGGCGTACGACATCTACTCTCGCCTCCTGAGAGAACGAATCATTTGTGTGATGGGTCCTGTAAGTGTTATGGTAATGGTGAAAATATGAAGACCTTTTCAGAGGAATTTGTTTATCAAGTATCTTTTTTTATATCGCTCAGATTGATGACAACATAGCCAGCCTGGTCATCGCCCAGCTGCTTTTCCTCCAGTCAGAAAGCAACAACAAGCCCATCCACATGTACATCAACAGTCCAGGTAGGAGCTCAATATTAGCTCACTGTTAACTCACAGTTAGCTCTTCTGTTAGCTCATTGTTAGCTCCACTGTTAGTTCACATTGACATTAATGACATGCATTCATTAAAACGTATTGCTGCTGTTATTCAGCAGTGCCTGCCTTCATTTTTAACTGCTCACATTCCTCTGAATGTTTTTGCGTTGATGGATTTCCTACTCAGTCCTGAATCTTGACTTATATTCCCTCTTCTGTCCAGGCGGGGTGGTGACAGCAGGGCTGGCCATTTATGACACTATGCAGTATATCCTTAATCCCATCTCCACCTGGTGCGTCGGCCAGGCAGCCAGCATGGGCAGCCTGCTCCTGGCTGCAGGTACGAATGGCATGAGGCATTCGCTGCCCAACGCCCGCATCATGGTGCACCAGCCTTCAGGTGGGGCAAGGGTAAGCAGGCCAGTTCAGACCCCTCAGAGCTAAGATCTGGAAAGTTGACACCCAGAATAAAGTTGGAGCTAACAGGGTGCTGTGTCTCCAGGGCCAGGCCACAGACATTGCCATTCAGGCTGAGGAAATCCTGAAGTTGAAGAGACAGATCAACAACATCTACGCAAAGCACACAGGCCAGCCGCTGGACACTATAGGTAGGATAGTGAGGCGTAGTGAAGCTGTGAACCTGAAGAAATGAAGGTTTTTAGGGGAAGAGGTTTGAGTTGAGGTTTTCCCTGGGCTGATATGAACTGACCGGCGGTAAACAGAGGCTGTTTTCTTTCCACCTTTCAGAGAGTGTGATGGAGAGGGACCGTTACATGAGCCCCATGGAGGCTCAGGACTTTGGGCTGATTGACCGGGTTCTGGTCCATCCCCCGCAGGCAGGCCAGGATGAGCCGGAGCTGGTGCAGAAGGAACCAGCAGCAGCAGCCAGTCCCTCCCCACAGGCGGAGTCTGCTTCCCCAGATCAGGCCCCGCCTGGTACCAGCTCCCCCTCTTCATTCAAACCAGAACCCTGAACTCTGAGAGCAAAATCCAGCTTCTCTTTCTTTACTACGTCTCTGTTCTCCACCATGGACGCTCTGCTGAGTAGCTCAGACTCATACTTTGAAAGAAGCAGAACTTCATTCCTGCAGTGAATGAAATAAATTCCACATAATCCAGACTGACTGTAGGCGTCAGCAGTCACCTTTCACCCTGCTTACAGTCTCTTCATCAAGTCTGGTACAAATCAAGTTTTTTTTTTAATGGATGTAAAAAAAACAAAAACAAAAAAAAAAAAACAATGAGCTTCCTGAAGTGTGCAAGAGTTTCACAAAGATGGCTGCCAGAAATCCCTTCAGGAGTGGAAACCTTTGTTATTCAGATTTCTAATAAAGACCATTAGTTTGACCACAAAGTGTCTGTGCTTGATCTCTTCATGACTCCAAATGCCACTGACTGAAAATACTCATCTTTGTAGGGCCTTTAAAACTTAGTTTTTGCTACTTCTTAAAATCATATTTTATTGTCATAAATTTACACATTCAGTCAGTTTCCTTTTCCATTTTTAGAGGAATGTGATCCATCTGCAGCGATGAATAGAAAAAGATCTTGAATGAAATAACCAGACCTCCTCCAGGTGACAGATGCTTCATAATGACTCATTAAACACGTGATTAAACATGCTTCTCCACATTATTTCTGAATTAAGAAAAAATAGATGTAGGAGAACAAAATTTGTAGCTGAACTTTGAACATCAGTTCAGCTTTCAGTTTTTTAGTCTCGATTCAATATGATTATTCAGTGATTGAACTGAAGGCAGCTGGACGACTTCTGGTGTTTCCCGCAGTATCTTGGTTCTGACAACAAAATACAAACATTTTATTTATCATATTTCCTTTGTGGAGCATATTCTTCTGTAGTGTAATACTCATTCATCCTACTTTTTGCATAAAATTGCAATATTTCTTGCTCACCATCTCATTGTGAATCTCATATATTACATAGAATCATCACACTCAGAGTGGCATTACTTGATTCTTGGGAGTTTTGATAATTGTGGCTTACAGGTAAAGAAAATTCCAAAATTCTCTTTCAGAAAATCAGAATACTGTGAAAAAAGGTTATGAGTGGAAACTTGTGATGTCACAGATGAACTCTGAACACCTGCTGAGGTTTTCTGAGTCTCTCACTCCGGGTCAGTAGAACTGGACTGATGTCCAGGAGACAATCAGACACACAAGGTCATTGTTGAAGAAGCTGGCTATTCACAGGGTTCTGCATCCAAAGCGTATTAATAGACAATCGTGTGGAAGGCAGACGTGTCCGAGGAAAGCTGAGCCAGCAACAGGGAGAACCACAGCCTGGAGAGGACCGTCATGGTAAATCCATGCAGAAAAGTCTGACTTAAGGAAGGTGATAGAATGCTCCGTTTTGCAACAGAAGTAAAAAAGAAAAAATTTATTTCCATTCTTCTGACTAAAGGGAGAAATGCTTACAGTTTCACAAAGACGATGCTATAAATGATACCAGTGTTTAAGTATTTTCAAAGAAAGGATGTCAGCAAAAAATTCATCTTAAAAAATATAGGCAGTAAAATGTGGAAAGGTTCACACTTTTAAAATAAGTAATATTAATTCATACAAATGCACCACGACCTTCCAAAATGTTGCAAAAAAAACCACTTTATTTTCCTCCTAAGCTGATTCAGTATAAAAAATTTCTATTTGTCTCAAATTCTCACATCCATCGTCGTCAGGCTGCCTTTGAGAGGCGCGTCACATGAGAGAGCAGGTGCTGTCTGCCGACGTGGTCCAGCGCAGCCACTTCAGCTTGTCCTCACTGTAAGGCGGGTAGCGCAGGCCGTTGAGCCTCTCCAGAGCCCAGCCGCGCAGCATGCAGGCGCGCCGGTGGCTGAACGTCTCAAAGCCCCAGCGGCCGTGGTAGGAGCCCCAACCGCTGGCCCCTGGATGAGCAGGGAGAGAAACACAGTTAGATATGCATAAATTATTAAAGTTGCAGTACAGAACTTTTATAAAAATGTTTTTTTTTTTCCACGTTTGTTAAAACTGTCACCACGTCCTGACAACATGAGACAGATAATCTGTGAGAAGATCGAGCACCTACTGCACCGTTCCCAGGCAAAAACAACCCTCGCTACTGTCAATCAACCAGTGAATGCGCTGCTCAATATGCTAATGAAGAAAGAAACACTGTTCCGTTTATTACAATTGATCAGCCATCATTGGTGGCTGTGCTAACTAGCCTTAGCACTCTCTACAGCCTAGTGCCACTCAGGCATGATTGACAGCTCTAAGACCCGCCTCCTGGCTTTGATTGGTTGTTTCTAGTTAGCATTAGGAAAAGACAGAGGTGCTTGAATTTTTCAAAGATTATCCATCTCACCTTATGCTGTCAAGACAAAGTGGCAGGTTCAGTAATATGTAAAAAATTATAGATTTTTATAAAAGTTACATACTGTAACTTTAACTGTTTCAAATATTTATGATGCAACTTTCAACAGACTTGCCGTAAATATTTGATTTCAGTAGACAGGCAAAAAGAAAAAAAACAAAAAAAAAAAAAAACTTTGGGGTATAAATAAAACACAAAAAAGATCAGGCTTTGAACATCTCAGAGCTCAGAGGAAGAACTTAGAGCCAAACTTCCAACCGACCAAAACATGGCTGCCCTGCTGACCCCGGGGCCAGCTGACCCCGGGGTCAGCTGGGATATCAGCTGGGATATCCCAGCTGATATCCCAGCTGATATCCGCTCCTACTAAAATACCTTCAAAAAGCGTGACTCATCAACCTTTATCAATACAAAATATATAATTGTTTTAGTACTTGAACCAACTGCTGGTTAAAATAATAACATTTTCTTTCTTATTTTGAAGTTTTAGAACAAAGGAACATTTTTGTTCTTGAATGGATTTTTCAACATTTATGGAAAATAAGAGAGATGGCTCATAGTTTGTGACCTGAAGAGAAAATATAGAGCAAGTATGTACACCCACCTACACCCCCAAAGGGCAGCCCAGGCAGGGTCATGTGAACGATGCCGTCGTTGGAGCAGAAGCCTCCACTGCTGGTCTTCTCCATCGTCGTCTTCACCACCTTAGAGAGCAACAACATGGTGATCCCACAGCTCCGGGCTTCCAGCTTTCAGCAAGCAGCCAGCAGAGTTCTGGTCCTTACAGAGGATTCGTCAGAGAACACGTAGAGCGCCAGCGGCTTCTCCTTACGATTCACCATCTCAAAGCTCTTCTCCAGCTCCTCCACAGTCAGGATGGGCAGGATGGGGCCGAAGATCTCCTCCTCCATCAGGGCGTCGTCTTCCTCTACATCCACCAGGACCGTGGGCGCTGGAAGACACGCGCATGGAAAACTTCACAGTACATGAAATATCTTTGAGTGTCAAGTTTGAATTTAGGCAGAGCTGAAAAAGAAAAATGTTCTCTTACAAAAGTTACTCAATTTTACTACAAAACCACATCTCAATAACTCAGAACACATTCAAATAAACTGGAATGTAATTTTTAACAATTATTTATAACTAGCCATTTTAAATCATAAATTAGTCCATTACATTTATTACACACAGAGTGATATATTCATTGTGTTTATTTAAGCCTTAATTATAATGTTTATAATCATGACCTGAAGCTGATAAAGATTCAGAATTGAGGTTTTCCAAAAATGTAACATTACGTCAAAACAATCAAACAGAATTCTGATAAATAATCAGAATCTGTGTCCTGTCGTCAATAAGGAGATGAGACACCAGAACCAACGATGCAGACGAGCTGAAGGTCAGCCTGGCTTCCTGACCTCCTCCATGCTACGCCGCACTAACGCAGGAATCCATGTGCTGACTGCTGTTCAGTGGAACACAGGGAGCATCCATAACTCAGCCCTGATTTACTTCATTTTGCTGATCGGTCGATAATTACATGTCAAGCCAGTCTTATCTACACTGTCTAAAAATCAACGACTGCTGACTTTCTTGTTTTATTTAGCAACATTTCAGAAAATAAAAACAGTATCGCCCAAAATGTAAAATGGGATCGACAGGTCAAACTTTTTAAAGATCAGTGATCAGCTAGAAAAGTGAACCTATATAATAGCATATTATTCTTAGAATAATATGCTAAATTCCTAGGAAACGGACATGTGTAACTTGGTGTGTGATGAATATACAGTATATGAGTTGAACCTTTTGCATTCAGTTACTGAGACAAATAAACTTTTCTATGATTTTCTAATTTATTGACTTGCAGCTTTACATGACATTTATTTATACATTTATATGGCAACATTTAAAACGTTTAATTAGAAGGAGGATTTAGTGTTTTCTTCACTTCACCATAAATTGATTTTAACATGTCCAGCTTATTACCAACTTTCAAAAAGGCTCTTTTAATGACAGGTTTGAACGCGTCTCTCCTGCGACAGTAAACATGGCTGAGTCAGAGTGAGCTTTACGTAAAGGAATCTCGCTACTCTGATGCTATGTGTGAATAAATGTTTGGAAATGATGCGTCAGCAGCAGCTCCTGATTAGTCGGACGCATAACATTGCTCTCCAAGGTCTAGTTAAAGGCCCACCTATGTATTTATCGTCCTCGTCGCTCTGTCCCCCGATAACAACCTTGCCCTTGGTTCTCTCCAGCAGCTTCTTGAGGCGAGTGAAGTGGCGAGCAGACACGATGCGGGACAGGTCCGGACTCTTCTGCGGCTCCTTCCCGTAGAACTCCTCCAGCACAGTGGACAGGGCGGGCACCAGGGCGTCCCGGGTGGCCTTGGTGCAGAGCACGTAGTCTGGAGCCACACAGCTCTGGCCCGCGTTGAAGTACTTGGCCCACACCAGACGGTGGGCAGCAGCTTGGATGTTTATCCGGCCATATATGAGGCAGGGACACTTACCGCCCAGCTCCAACGTTACGGGCGTCAGGTGAAGGGAGGCGGCCTGGACCACACTGCGAGCCACCGCTTGGGAACCTGGAGGGAGGAGCTCCAAGGTCAGAGGTCACAGAGGAAGGAGCTGCAACATTTTCACGTGAAATGGTAAAAGCACTGAACTTAAGACACTCATCATGGACATCAATGTCATATTTTGCAAGAATGCCTATGAGGTGTCCTGTTCCCAGGATAGGAGGATCATTTAAAGGGGCAGAGAATATCAACTCATAGCAGAAGCTGCTGTTATCTTTAATTGTAATAAAAATGATCAAAATAGGACTTAAAAAATGTGACTTTGTAGTTTAATGCCTTGAAATTGGGCCTCTGTTTGTTTCAAAACTCCTGCTCTGTATGAAACTCTGCCTTCAGGAAGTCATCACAACATGGCTCCTCTAATAACCCTTTAACAACATTTAGTAGCTTCTATAATGAACTCAGCAGATCCACAGTTCCACCAGGTGTCCAATTGCTGCCACTAGTCTGAAGGAGCTGAGTGGGGAAGGGCTGCTCTGTGAGGTGGAAGCTCAAAAGTTTGGAAACTCTGACGAGGAGCTGCATCTCAAAGTCGGGGCTCGGCTCACTCAGGTGTTTTAACGGCTGAATGTGAGGAGTGCTCACATATTCTTATGGCTTCACATGTCAGATGACTCATCTTTCCAACCAATCAGCAACCATCAGACGTACACCTCTGAACACCGTGCAACCTGGTGCTGCATGCTTTTGGTTCAGAGCAGCAGATGTGGAGTTCCACAGGACTTCTACCTGTGTAGAAGATGTGGTCAAATCGGTTCTGCAGCAGAGCCTTGGTCTCCTCTGCTCCCCCACGAACAACCGCATAGCAGTCCTGAGGAAGCAGCAGCACAGTGAGGGCAGAGAACGAGCTGGCATGAAGCTGGCATGAAGCTGGCATGAAGCTGACACAATGCTGACACGAAGCAGCCATAGAACAAAACTGGACCAGCATAAAACATGAAATGAGTTTAGAACAGCTCACCTGAGACAGGTACTTAGGAATGAGCTCGGCCACCAGGCAGTCTGTGGCTGAGCTGACCTCTGAAGGTTTGATAACAGCGCAGTTTCCTGTCAGGGACATTAACCGTTACTTCACACAGCTTAAAACACGCAACAAATGAGAAAAGATTACAGCGTCGATACAGAAATAGAAGATGCATGAAGAGGCTTTCACCTTGGAACCGTCTCAAGGATTCAGACAAAGCTTGCTGATATTTAATAAAAACGTCAGCAAGTTATAATAAAACAAAGCCTGCAGACCTGCAGCAATGGCTCCAACTAGTGGTAAAATGAGGAGTTGCAGGGGGTAGTTCCAGGGTCCGATGATGAGCACAACTCCCAACGGTTCCCTCCGCACAAAACAGTCATCTAGTTTTGTAGCCTGTGAAAAGAACAGAAAAGCATCAGCTCAACTACAAGCCACGACAATAATTTCAAAATGATTGAAATTTCTAAAAGCAGATAATATATGTAGAATTGGAATTCTTAAAAAGGATAAAACTGCATTTTTGCTCTAATATTTTCAGTTATCTGATGTTTTGCTATTGTGGTTGCCTGAATGAAGAGCCGACATCACTCCACAGAACTTTTAATGTCTATAAATATTCCCACCAAAGGATGGTGTGGTCACTAAGGAATCCAGAACATCCAAATAGCTACAGGCCTTTATAAATCTGACCTTTATAAAGGTCAGATTTCATGATTCAACAATGAGAAAGGAAACTACAAAAATGGCATCCCTAGGAGAACTGCAAGGCTTTGAAGATCTTCATAATCCCCAAGACTGTTGGGGAAAGTATTCTGTGGACTGAAGAGACAAGCATGAACATCTTTAGAAGGCATGTCTCCATTTCACATCTGGTGGAAAACTAACCCTGTACTACTGGGTAAATGATGAAGCATGAGTAGCTGGTTTTAATGGTGTGTTCACACCAAATCCATTATGCGCGTCAAAAACTGGTCTGGCGCTTCAAGTTTGATGCGTGTGCAATTTTGGTGCATTCACACCAAACGCATTTCGATTATCAGGCATGTCAGTTTTACATTCAAAGTCAATGTGAAGCAACGCTCCAGTTGGATCCTCTCTGTGCGTCAAACGGTTCAAATTGCGCCGCTTGAAATGTGCCTCCACATGGACTTTGAATGTAAACCAGACGTGCCTGATGCGCAAAACACATTTGGTGTGAATGCACCATGAGGTCCCACCACCTCCTCATCTTGAAAAAATTTTAGTCCAGCATTTGATAAAAGCACCCAAAGCCTTTGTGTTATTGTTTTGTTTGTAGCTCTTTTCACGAGACAGGATTATTATGGTCACAAACTGATAAGGTGACATTCAAGGATTTTTCTCAGAAGAGGAAATTGTGGTTCCATTCATCATAGCAGATTGTTCAAGTAGCAAAGAAGTCCATGTGTTGACTGTCGGTATGGGGGGAATTGCAATGATTTCAGAAAACTCTGGAACAAAAAGCCATCCAACATGGCTGAATTAAAACCATGTTGCAGTGAGTGGGCCAGCATTTTCATGCCAAAGGTTCCCTGGCAGTTATCAGAAATGCTTCATAGCAGATGTTGCTGCCTATGCTGGCACAGCCAGGTATTAAGTTACCGTAGTAATTAGTTTTTTTTTTTTCATGAATAAAACGGTTTTAAAAACAATTTGGTTATGTTTGCCTTACATTAAAAGTTTGTTTCTAGGAAATTTCTAAGGGAAATACTTTTTCCCAGCGCTCTTTCTGCTGAAAGCAGCAGCAGCAAACGCAGCGTTCAGGTGAACTTACCAGGTTTTTGGACACATACTCCGGCTGAATCCAGGTTGCCACGTTCGAGAGGGCATAATGGAGATCATTGGTCACTATTTCCACCTCGGAGAGGATGCTCTCAAATTTTGGCTGCAATGCAGAAGCAGCAGTGCAGACAGGTGTTATTCCTCAGCAGAAATGATGCATACCGATCTGAATCGCACATGCAGCTTAAAAAACACAATTTACAACAAAGTTGAGTAAAAACTACGCAGGAACTCCCTGCAGTTGGATTGTTGCGGCAGGACTAACAACTAAAAATAAAACTTTCCTTTTGCATCATAATCAGAACAAGACAAGTAAATCCCTCAGGCTTTGGTTGCGCAACTCTCTCGTGTGGTCATGTGGTGGTGCAGTCTGTGTAACACCGGTATCAGGTACCTTTGCTAAGTCTTGGTGTAGCGCTTTTACAATCTGCTCCTCGTTGTCTTTAACCAGGGCCAGCAGCTTGGTGAGCTGCGTTCGACGAAACTCCAGCGGCAAAGTGATGCCTGACCTGAAGGCCGTTCGTAAACGATCCAGAATCTGACTGTGGGAGTCCATCCCTGCACCTGGAGCACATCATCCCATTCACACTTTTAGAAAAGGGTTCGACGTCAACATGAAACAGGTCTGGAAATTGGTTTTGGTGAAAACAAGCAGTTGTATGTTGTTCTTTTTCTGAAGACTAAAAACATATTTCACAAGGTGTAATAAAACCTGACAAGCCTGTCTGAGTGATTCAGCAAAAGACAAGGATTAAAGAAATGCATTGAGTTTTACAGTTGACGCATACAAAACCTTTAAAAATAAAGAAACAATGATGAGGAATGGCTGATAGGGAGTGTTACTGTGAAAACGCAGTAGACTTTAGTTCAAACTGAGGTAAGGAAACTCAGCAGTAATGTACCTCATTTTGCAATGTCAGCAGAAGTTGGCATCACATTTGACTTCAGTAAAGGGATATTTCACTCTGTCTGGACTACCTTCTCTGACAATGAATAAAATCTCAAACACTTAGGTCATCTTTTTTTTTTTTTTCCAAAAAATGATTAAATGCTTTATCCCCAGTGAATGATTTGAACTTTGTTGGCCATTACTGTGAAAAAAAAAATTAAACTTGACTAAAAAATTAAACTTTCTCCTTTAGAAAGGAGAAAAAGAAAAAAAAGGTGGTGATTATTAACTATTCCATTTCTAAAGACCATGAACAGTCATTCACATCTCTACCAGTCTTACCCATCCATGTCATGACCTGATGGTTGTGTTCAAGGTTCCATGAAAGTTCAGGAAACTATTGATAAATAAATTAGCCCGTAAAACGATTTCACATGAAACATTTTAGAATCGAGCAAAGAATTTTAAACAGACTAAATCTGAACGTTCAGATCACATATGCAGTGGCAGATATCGTCCCCTTCCTAAAATAATGACCCAAGTCATTTTTACAATTAGTGATTTTTTTAGTTGTCATTTTTGGCCTATGTCATCTATCGGCAAAAAATGACTTTGGCCATTATTTTAGGAAGGTGGCGACATGTAGCTGTGATCCAGTTTATCATCTTCAGTTTGTAATGTAGAAAGGCAATAATAGAATAAAACATGAACAGAGGCCTGACTAGAACCATTCAGGACATAATGGGGAGCAAGCAGAGGTTCCAGTGACTGGCCCACCGCACCGTCTTGTTTCATTACACTCTATCAACCTGGAATCACACAGAAAGTTTTCCCCAAGTCAATCTTCTTAATCAATTAGGAATATGGCACTCAGCATTGAGGTGTCAAGTTGAATCCCATTTGAGATTGTTGCGAAACGAAAACAAAAAGAAAATCACTAATAAAAATCATTTTTGTACTTTTTCAAAAACCAGATCACATACCAAGCTTTTCTGTTCACTGCAGAATAATCTGGTTTCTATTTAGCCCGGGTTTTTGATTTCTAAAGAGAATCTGGAATCCAAGTTAGTTAAAAGAAGTGAGCTAGTACTAGTGCTGTATCACCGAATCAGATACCAACTTCAGCATCATCAAAAGCTCTCCAATAACAGACATATTAAAATATCTGGAACCGCAGGTCAGGTCAGGTCAGGTTCTCTCTTTAGCACAAAGTTAACATCTACAGAAAATTATACAAACTTAGTTTGGGGAAAACAATCCGCCTGAACTCACGTGCATAAATCACAGAAACATGACAGCAAACACCGCGCGTGACTGATGAACAGCTTTACCGGTTAGTTTACAATGAGTTATGGGTTGGTCAAGTTAAAACACTATCAAAGCTACTCATAGTTCCAAAATCACTACAAATGTTCGAGCAGAAATATAAAAACCCTCCGTCTTCTACAAGTGAGCAGATAATTCCCAAAGAACATGACAAACTTCGTTTATTTCCTCTATTTCTTATATTATGCACAACATGTTCGTTAATTCTGGCATGTATCCTTCCGCGGTGACTGGACAATCTTGTGTAAACAGCTCAAAATCAACTGAGATAAGAGATACAGCTGCGATTAATCTACCTGCCGATGTGCTGGTTTCTCCAAATATCAGAGCCGACAGCAGCCGTCGTGACGAGCCAGTGCTTCAGGTGAGGATTTCTGGTTTCCGGGTGGTGCGTCCTCTACCGGTCTCGGTCCTGTTCCATTTGGGAGGTGGGGCCTAGTTTTTGTTCCGAGCTGGAAAAACGAGCCGGAAAACTAGTCAGGCAAGAGAGCGCGTGCACTCTCACCCCAGCGCTGTATCCTGCCGCAGCTGACATTTTATTCAGAAACTTCTAGGAAAGAGAAATACTAAAGCCTTCTGCTTACCTACACTAAATATAACAAAAAAGAATCACATCTTACGCTGCAACATTTTATCAAACCTGGAGCTCAACAAACCAAACATGGTCATGAAGGATGACCATGTTTTTTTTTTTGTTTGTTACAAAACAAACAAACAAAAACAATCTGAAATCCTTGAACCTGCGAGTGGATGAGCGGATCTATTTTTTATTTTATTTTTCAAACAATTTAATCAGAAATATCTAATACATCTTTCTCGTGTCTCCAGTGAATGGGTTTATTAAAATAAAAAGCCACCACAAACATTTTTTATGCAGCTCATCAAATAAAATAATCACCGCTGCAACTAATCAGTATTGATACAAAACTTTATTTTCACAATATCAAAATTGACAGAGCTAGAGCAATCCAGAGATTAAAATGAATTAAGAGGGGAAAATAAAGAATATTGTGACTTTTTTTTAAGTTAGTTTCACATCTGGCGTTCGCTTGTAATGGTGCTGAGCAGCAGCACATAGAATGTTAAATATCAACACAACAGGTGACAGACAAAAACAGAAGAAAAATAAATGGAAGAGGGGTGTTTGGTATTTTCTTCCGTCAGCAACAGTTATACAAAGTCAGACGATAAACTCACTGAGGACTTCCTTAACTGATAAAATTTGTAAAATCTCCTACAGCTGTATATCTCTGAAAAAAAAAATTGCTCCATCCAAAAAAAATAATTCTAAAACTAAATGACAATATTAGTCATAAAAAAATAAAAAGAACACTAGAAAAGAGTTGAGCTGAAAAGAAGGTTGTATCTACAGAGTGAGGAGGGACACAGACGGAAGTTGACCGAAGGCTTTAAGAGCAACCCCCCCCCCCAAATAGCTGAGAAGAAGCGACAACAGTCATGGGCCCAGTATCTGCCACCCCCTTCCACCGTTCTCTGCGACTCATCCGTCAGGCTCGGGCAGTCGGGCAAAGATTCAGCTCTTCAGACTGCAGCTGTGCGAGAGCTCTGGAGGATCGGGCGGGTTTTCTGTCTGCTTCGAGTTCAGGCTGAGAGAATGGTCCGGCAGCAGGATGGAGGGTGTTTGGTGTTCAATGGTACCAGAATTTGACACGTGATGGCTGGCTGTTCAGAGACTCTACAGAAAATAGTCAGCTACTGGCTTCTTGGAAGGGATGCCTCTGGTCTCCTGCGGTGCCGCCTCGAATATGATGAACTCTCGCTGTAAGTGTTCGTCGAGCTCCAAGATGGCTGCCACGTTTCCACACCTGGTAGTCAGGAGAGGCAAGAGAATTGGTTTGGTTAATGTGAACCAATACAATGAGCTTAGGTTGAAAAATGACCTTTGATTAGTATCATAGATCACACTGCATGTTGCGAGCATTGCTACCCCCTCCAAACACTTCACCTGTAACCAAAACTGACCTCCAGACATGTGTGACCCTGCTGAAGACATGCTAACTGCTGCGCATCAGAAAAGCTGTAGTTACAGCAACGAGAGATTCTGCAGGAATGGCTTTCCATACATCACACATTCCAGATAGCAGACTAGCTTATGACGCGCTCACTTTGTTTTGGTCTGGCTGTGGCGTCGCGTTGATTCTCAGCTCAGATCCTTGGTGGTAACAGACGGAATAAACTTTGTGGTTAGCTCTATCCTCTCTGAGTTCGGGGGAACTGCTAGCATGGCTCGCCTTCAACTGGTGGTTTGTTATGACGGGAATCATCAAACGGTTTTACTTTTACTACCTCAAAATCAAAACATCCACTTTATTCCTTTTAACTTTGTGCTTCCTGCATAGATCTTATTACGGTGATTTTCTTTTCACACGTGACCTGAAAGTGAATTTCAAGACAAGCCATGTTTTAACATTTCTTAATTGGGTTAGAATTGTCTATGTCTGCATCCGAAGGAATAAAAAAAGAGAAAAAAAAAAAGAAGAAAAAAAAAAGGTATTTTTCTCTCCTACCTCTAAGCAAAATGCTAGCTAGAGATAAATATATTTAAATATGGCTGGTTGGATCGCCATGACACTGTGTGTTATGCTCACACTGATGTTAGTGACCAAGCCTAGTGCACAGGACAATGATATTGGAAAAGAAGGTCCTATATGAGGAAAATTATTGGTCAATCTCAATCCATATAGTCCTTGAAATTATTTAAAAAACAATTTCATTTTTTAAGTTCATGCAGCCCCAGATAAAAGTCACTTGAATAAAGTGTAGGAACATGTAGGAGGACAGTTGCAAGCCTGTGTCAATCAGCGATGATTCGATTAATCGCATGATATATTAAAAGAAGCTCAATACATTCAGCAATTTCTGATTAGTATCTTTTTAGAGATAATTTTGTTCAGAGACGCTTCATAATCCATTTTATTTATGGTTTTGGTTGTTGGTGGGTTTTATTATTTTTAATATTTTTGGTTGTTGTGTTTTATTGTATTATTAAAATGTCTTCCAGTTCCAGTGTGGAGTGTTCTCTACAAAATTCAGGTTTATTACTCTTTCAGTAGGCAAACCTGCATTATTATGCCATTATCATTATATGAACTGAAAATGGTCTCAAAATGACACTATTATCATTTATTGTAATAATTTCTGGCGCAATTTATCATCCAGTAAAACGTGTTACTGTGACAGACCTAGACAGATGTTCAGTGTGTTTTATATCGGTCTGAGTTTGCCTCTGCACTTATAAGGGTTCAATCACAAATAGTGACCAAAAACACATTTTAAACACTGCAAAATATCAATTGTCTGTTGGCTGTGCAGTCAACACTGAGCTGGACCCAACTGAAGCCCCACCTGTAGCAGTAGTTGGGTGCTGACCACACAGTGAGGACTGTCTCATTGAAGTGCCACTTGTAGCCCTCCATGACCAGCTGGTGGGCCCGGCATATCATGTGGATGTCATTGGCGGCGTTAAACTGAGCCACCACGTCACTCCCAAACAGGTAGCCGGCTCCTCTGGGACTCACCCCCCACCCTGTGGTGTCTGAGAGCGACAAACGAGAAGCAAAAGCATCAGCAGGAAAACTCCTCCTTCCCTCATGGAAGCGCTGACTGGCTGGAATGTCAGAAATGAAGAGACAGGTTGAAGAAACCTGCAGATAGATACCTTCAGGGTCTGACCAGAGAAGGTCACACATGGGCCCATCATGAGGCACTTCCTGTTTCCTATCAATGGTCCTGATCTGGTCCAGTGTCTGGATGGAGGGAGACAGCCCACCATGCACGCAGAAGATCTGCGACACACACCAAGACACATTAAAGTGATGCTGTAAAAGCGACCAGTCGGGTGAGAAGTAAACGCATCTCACCTTTCCATCAATGATAGCAGAAAGCGACAAGTAATCAAATATCTCTGTGCAATATCTCCACACGGTGACGGAGCCATATTTGCGGAGGCACTCGTCGTAGAACCCGTAGACCTGGGTGATTTGCCGGGACTCGTGGTTTCCTCGGATTAGGGTTATCCTATCAGGATAACGAACCTGATACGAGAAAAAGTGAAGGTTGGAAGATGAAATGGAAGCACAGAAATACAAACTGAGGAATATGTGATAGCTTCATGTTCACCTTAAGAGCGAGCAGCAGAAGAAAAGTCTCCACGCTGTAGAAGCCACGGTCCACAAAGTCCCCCATGAACAGGTAGTTTGTCTCTGGAACGTCACCGCCAACCTGTTGAACATTAATAACAGGACAGCACTGTCAGAACAGATTACCTTCATTTCATAAGGGGGGGAAGAGACAGCATGTCCAAAAACAGTTCAACATTATCTGGTCTCAGAATGTTGAACTGAAATGGAAATAAAAAGGCAGTTAAAGCTCCATAACGCTGGTCAACAGCCAAAAAATATCGTCTGGAGTTTCTCCAATCATTTTAGGATCATTCTGATGAGCTGAATCCAAACGTCACAGTGGTTTTGTTCAATCAGATCAACTTCCTGAACTAAGGAGCAACATGAGCATCAAAATGCACGACTTCTTCCAACATCCGGATCGGTTTCCTGAGAATCTGGACCAATGAGTGATGAGCAGGAGAGATTCCATCAGGACAGAAAATAGATGGAGGATTTTACAGTGACGATGTAATGTTCAATTCACATTATCAGTGTTTATTATTCAATTTACACAAATCCAACTTTGTAACATTTAATTAATACACTCTGTTAGAAAAAAGTTTTTCTCCTGAGATCTATTTTTGGATGAGAAATATTAATAAAAATGAACTGAAAAATGTTCATTTTAGTCTTGAATTTAGTTTCTCTAAATCAAATCAGAATAAAAACCTGAATGAGAAAAATGGATTTCATTATTGGATTCAGTGGTGCAAAATAGTTCTAATTCAATTGAAAAAACATACAACTTCCAAAAAATACTTTTGTAACCCTATTCAGTAATGTAAATGTTTATTTACATTTTAAAACAAATATGTTGGTAAATGTTTCTGTTGCATTAAAATTTTTTTGAAAGATGGTTGCTAAGGAAATAAATAAAGAACCTTGATTATGAGCTCCATTCTAATTTTGACCTTTCAACAACAACAACAAAATCCACATAAAGGTCACATTTTCTCTCTTGATAGAATGTGAAACTCTTACTCTGAATAACTCCTTCAGGTCATAGAACTGTCCGTGAATATCTCCACACACCTGCAAACAGAGAAACATTTTAAAAAGGCTCCACATGACAAACTATCAATCTAACGCACGCTGGATGTTCCTTACTGTGACAGGAGAGTCTACCCTCTGAACGTTGCTTTCTTCAACCAGAATCTCTCTGAAAAGGAAATTAGAATTTTATTTACCCATTTTATTTCAAAGAATAAAACATGAACTCATCCACCAGTCACTTTATACAGAGAACAGCCAGCCTTCCCCACTGCGGGAAGGAGCTCAGCTCCTGCTCTGCATGTGCTGCTTAGACTGAAAAGCCCAAATATTCACTCTGCATGTGAACCTGGTATTAATCACAGTCCCATAAATTGAAGCTTTATTAATCAGTCATGACCTAGCCACCTAATTCCTGTTGTGGAGGAGATCCTGCTGCAGGCACAGACTCAAGCACTGGATTTGTAACTTCTGCTTCTTAATGGATTTCATCACTTCTAACACTCATCTCTGACCGCTGGAGAGGCCAGTATAGTCAAAGTAACAACAGAATTGCTTCTTCAGGATTGTACCAAGAGGTTAAAAGAGACGATAAATGAAAACTTCATTTGATTGGGCTAATAATCATTAAACAAAGAATATTTTTTTCTTGCAGATTACAGTTTATGTGAAGAAAGAAATACTGCAAAGAAATTAAACTCAAAAGCAGAGGACAGACTGGAGACTCTATGCAAAAACCAACAGGTTAACATGAACTGTCTTATAAAACTATTATTTAATAATAAACAAATAAATAAGACAACTAATGTTGGGACAGTGAAGGCGCTCAGAATGTTCAAATAGTGAACTATAAACATCAATAAAGTCACATTAAAATGGTCACACTGAACCTTAAACTAGTTCTAGTTAAGCGTCCACAAGCCAAGCCCACCACTGGCACAGCAGATTTAGGTTGGTTTGAACCATTCACTACTACATCAACCAACATACATAACTAGTGATGATGGCAAATATTAGAAAATCTTGACATAATATTGTGATGATATCAGATTTAATATATGCATATTTTATTCTGTCCTCTGTCTCTCAGCAGTGCTTCCGTCACTCTGCGACCTTTAACCTTTTGGGCAACATCATTAGGGTCTAGCATGAATCTATCCATCAGACTAAATATTCCATCAGCATGTAAAATACAAGTTCAGAACATTTCAAATATATTAGCCAACAATTATTGCTCTCCAAACAGTCCTTTGTGATATGAATAATTGCACACGCTGATATTGTCATGTGATATACTGGGTAGACATGATCAACTTTGGTCAAAGGTCAGCTGACATTATGTACAGCTAAAAATCTATGTATCCATTTTATTCTCAAAGAACTAGAATAATAATGACTTATTACACAATAAATTGGAAACAAATCTTAATTAAAACGGATTTTACAAATGGCCACCAATCACAGAGGAAGAAGCAAAGCGGTGCTGCATTTCATGACCATCTCAAAAGCTAACATCCTGATGTGCACTCAAATTATTTCTCCTAAAGGGAACACAGTATGGGCTCTCATATGCATAATGTCCTCTGCACAAAGAGAAATAATGTCACACAACTAGAAAGTACCTGCAATTATATATTCAGAATCTCCATAACAAAAAGTTATTAGTATGCTTTATATGATCATGATGTTCACTTATGGTACTCCCAATCAAAGCAACGCTGAGTTAAATGTTTGCATCACTTTTCCAGTTAGTTCTCAGACGACAAATAGATGCTGCATTTCTGTTTCACAACATAGTTGCAAAACTTCCTAGAACAGCGTGATAAGGAACAAAGTTCATTGTTACAACAATATCTGGGTTACTGAGGCTCTGTTATATATTCAAGTGTAAAATGTGTTATTTCATCCTCATAATAACACTAGAAAAGTTATTAAAAAACATTTAAACGTAGGAATGCCCATCCACACGACATCTAAACGCGTGAGAAAAGATCCCAGTCTACAAATTGATACCTGTCTATTTAATAACTGCTTTTCCTGCAACTGTAAGAAACAGAACCAGAAAAACATAATAAATTAAAGCCTTAAGACACATGTGTCAAACTCAAGGCCCGGGGGCCAAATCCGGCCCGCCATAGCTTTTTATGTGGCCCTCCACAGACTAGACTAAACACTAAGTGTGATTAAATATTATATTATCGAACATATCAATGCAGTTTTTATCCGTTTACTGCCAATTTATATCAATCAATCCCTCCAGTTTCTTGAGAATTTAGTTGATGTATGATTATAGTCCATGATTTATACAGCGAGTAAATAAACAGTCGCATTTATTATTAGTTCCTGAAGGGACTGAAAAGATCTTCAATAATATTATGTAATTTTAAGAATTCATTGACATATTAACAGTTTGTGAACAGGTTTCATCAACAAATTCTGGCACAACCGGCCCTTTAAGAGCCTTCATGATCTTGATTTGGCCCAAAACGAAAATGAGTTTGACACACCTGCCTTAAGAGATAGACACTTTGGTAAATGTAGAGTAAACAATTCCTGAGTATAAAACATAAATGCAAATGCAAAGGCTGTACAATAAATGACAAGTTTTAGTTTTATATATATATATATATAAGAAACACATTGGAAGTTAAAGAGATGGAAAAGTTCTTCAGTCATTAAGAAGCTATAAATTGTCTCATTTCCAAAACAGCACATACCAGCTAAAAGCAACTTTTTCTATAAAATCTGTTGAGATGAAACTATAGAAGTTGAATTTTTCCAGTAGCTGGACAGATTATTCATAACTAAAGTGAGTCTACTGCAAGTCGTAATGTTATCACAACACTCTCCAACATTTCTGCTTGTTACACTTTTCATTAAACTTTTATATCCCTACTTACAAACAGAAAAATGCTGTTATTTTAGAAGTGAAATGCCCAATGTACTCCTTTGCTGAGAGTTTTACGAAGCACTGAAGATCTACTATCATTTCTTGAGACGTTTTAACGCGATTATGGCCGATCCAGTACCATGACTGTTTCTGATGAATTCACATGTAGAACTGCTGCTGCACTCACCTGGCTTTGGCACACAGTGCTTTCACTTCATTTTCCTTGATTAGCTCACAGCGTCGGAGCTGCTCTATCTGTCGGTCCAGGTCACTGATGTCCCCCATTGTCACACACATAGAGCTGTTCACACTATTCACGTTTCACACACCGGGATCCCTGCGTGCTCCGCTCCTCCAACCCCGCAGCAACCGAGCCAATATCCAGCACGGGAAGAGGCCGGAGGTCCGCTTCAGTCACAGAGATCTGAGCAAAACCAAAAGCTGAGGGAGAAATCAAACAAGGCTATTTATTCAAATGGAAAATAAACAGCCTCAACACTCAAAAATAACCAGCCTTGTTTTTGTTGTGAGGCTACATATACGCGTAGGCCAGTCTGCTTTCTAAAAAGTAAAACAATAGTAACTTCAAAAAGTTCTTAAACGTGAAACAGACAATTAAATGTGTCAGAAAAGTTGGCTTATTTCTTGAGGAATGTGAGGCCTATGGGCGCAGCTTAACCTATGCTAGCCGCTAGCATGTTAGCTTACATCACCACTAATACGTCAGAGAACAACTGATTCTTAGAGAACTAAGCCAACCATTTTGTTCAGGAATTTGTCGTAATGGTTGGACAAATGCCTCACAGTGGACACCGAACACCGTCCTGTATTCGATGGCTGGTTGTTTTAATGAACTATGTCAATTTATGAAGACGAATGGCTGCATCGCCTGATTAACTTTACATTCGGCGAAAACGCTGGTTAGCTCCCCTTGGCTAACTTCACTAGCAAGACACTACCGCTAACGCGCTTCATAACGGCGAGCGTATCCCGTCTGAATAGATACGACTTTAAAAACGTAATTACCGTGTTTCTGAAAGCTTGGAAAACGGTCATCCACGTTCCTCTCCGTAGACGATTGATTCTTTCGCCACTCGTTCACCGGCTCCACTCCCTCCCCCGGTATCGTCTTTGCCGGTTCAGTCCTGCTGCGCTCACCACCAACGTCAACTGCTCCACCGCAACTTCCGGTGCGGGGGACGCGCGTTGCTCTAGTTTTCAACCAGATAATCAGTGTCTGACTGGAAAAGCTTACAAAACAGGCTAAACGACATAGAAATAGAAATCTACAACCTGTGACTGAGTTATGAAGACGATTCTGTTTTCAAGGCTGGGGTCAAAAATGATTTTTTTTGTTTTTTTTCTTTTTGTTTTTAAAGAAACTCGAGATATTTTTTTGGTGGCACTTGTTTGATTTGCCAGTGACTAAAGAAAATAAAAATATTTTTATTTTTCTTAGCCACTGGTTAAGAGACTGGGTAACTTAGTCAATTTAGAAAAACTGATTCTAAATTGTTAGAATCAGTTTTTATTTCAATGCCAAACTGAAAATCAGCATACACTATATCTGCAGTGTATTTAAAACTTTCTCATAGTCATACAGGAAATATTTAATAATAATAATGAAATAATAATAATAATAATGATAAACACAATCTAAAATTGTATTTTATTTCAGAAGTTTTTAAAACTACCATTAAAAGAGCATTTGATCAGTTCTTTTAGAAGTCTCCCTTTATGAGATCATTTATAATAACTTGTGTCCAGTGTTACTGTAGAACAAGAGTCACAGAAAATTAAAACTTTCTTTATTCAACAAATGAGGAAAGACATGGGCATAAAATCATACACAAACTCATTATAAAAATAAAGCACGGTCAGGTCAGCAGGAATGAGCACACTGGTTCATTTTTGGAGACATTTCTGAGAACACAAGGCACATCTTTAAAACGCTCATCGGTGCATGATATAACTATTTTCTTGTGAGTAATAAACTAATTGTATGTTCATAACTAAAAGTTGAAAGCGGATGAAATTTGACTCATTAAGAGTGGTGGGAAGCATGGAAGTACAAGCACTTTATTACTGTACTTAAGTAGATTTAATAGTGGATACTTTCAACTTTTACTCAACTACATTTTACAGTAAGTATCTGTAAAAACGTAATTACCGTGTTTCTGAAAGCCTGAAAAACAGTCGTACTTTCTCCACCACTGCTCATTAAAGCTCTGAACATTGTTCAACGAGTGGATTCATTGATCCAGTTGGACCAGTGACACCCTTACAATCAATACAAAAGTTCCCAAAAGTTTTACACAACTAATGTAGCAATGAGTGCTAAAAAAGAAAGACTGTATAACCCCTAGTAGAAACTAAAGATGGTAGTAAAGGTCCATCTTTGAGGCAAAAACCTTTTTAGAGGCACTGTAAAACTAATCTAACGATGGAGCTTCCAGCTTGATGTTCAGATTGTTTAGTCAAAAGGTTCTGATATAATTTACAGAGAAAAATTAGAGGTTTTTCCATTTCCAAAGTTTTATTTACTGGCATATTAGTGATTTTCTGGTATCTACAAATATCTACAGAGAAACTGATTTATTTCAAGTTTATTTGATGAGTAACCATTAACCTTTAAAACTAGTAGTACAAATAAACTTGTTTAAAACTAACATTGAAATAAGACTTGAATACCATCTGGTATATATTTAAATACAAAAAAAAACAGCTTCAAGAATCGTTCATTTATAAATCAGTAAAAAACTTAGCACTACAACACATCAAAGATCTGCTGGTGTATCAACCTTCCAGACCTCTTTAGGCTTCTGGTTCTGGTTCTGCTTTGCATCCAGAACCAAACATGGAGAAGCATCATCCAGCTTCTATGTACCACAAAGTGCTCATCATGTTGAGCACTTTGAATTGCCTTGGTGCTGAAATTTGCTGTAAAAACAAACTTGATTGCTCGATTTAACAAGGTGCTTAAGCTGCGTCTCTGCCCTCTGTGTCCCAGTCAAAGGTTAATACTTTCCATTTGTATTGATGGAAGTTTGCAGGAAAGTTAGAGCTTTTATCAATCAAACACTACCACGCCGGTGCTTTCAGTTAACAGTGAAAATGTGAAGGTATTTAAAATGCAAACATAAAGAGATATTTTTAACATCAATGTTTCAAAAGAATGTAGCAAAAAATGCTTTTAAGCAAATATTCCAGTTTACAGGAGCCTGTCATCCCTCCTGAAGACGTAACTGACTGACCGATCATAGAATACACTTCAGACAATTAATCTGTACAAAGGACATTGTACCGCACATCAAAGTTAAACTGTCACATGTAGCAGATTCAGACGAAGTAGCTCTAGGTGACAACGCATTATTTAATGAGTTTCTTAAATTTGTTGTGTGGGGGAGACACACTATGAGGCAGAGGTTCTCAACGTTGTCAGTATTTCCATCTGGACTTGAGAATCCTCAAATGTCTTGAGATCCCCTTAAAAACTGAACTAAATAAAATAATGTGTTGTAGTATTTTCAGGCTATCAATATCAAAAGAAATAAAATCACTACTTATGAGTGAATAAAAACAGATCCAAGAGGATACATTGTCAGCTGATGCAGGTTGTGTTGGCAGCTGTTTAACTGGCGCAGTCTGGGTTGCCACCAGCCTCCTTCACTGGCATTTCATGGGCTGGAAGTTGAAGAGTTCTGGGAACCACTGATGATGTCAGTTTTCTTCTCAACTGCAGAGGATTCAGCAACTGGTGCTGCTGAATTCAGGGGGGATTCTTTATGTGTAGATGAGGATTTTTATGAAAGAGTTATCTGTTTTATTCTAAATCCCAATCTTTAAAGAAATTGTTAAAACAGAGTCCTCCTCTATGTTGGTTATTCATCAAGCTGGGGGGTGCAGGCGCTTCGTCACAGGGAACAGAAGTAGCTATGTGTGGGGAAAGCTGCAGCTCCAGCCACAGCTATTCCCAGACTGTCTCCCACACTGGACGTTGCCATGGCAAACTCTCTGTGTCTGCTTTCAGTCTGTGGGAGAAAAGACATCCGTGAAGAAACGCTTAGAGGTCTGTTTATGTGAAGATGTAGAAAAATGTTTGGCCATCCTGGTAAAGATGTGGATCAAATGTAAACATCCTTATTGCAGAAGAATCATCTCAAATTCATTTTGATTTTTTAGAAAAATTCACTTTAATTAGAGTAAATTTACTACGAGGAAAATCCCCTCTGACACCTTTAGCAACGCCCCTGCAGATGATGCACTGCACAGCTTCCGTTCTCTACTGGACACAGTTTAATCTTTATCATTTCACAATAATGAAGCAAGCAGAAAGAAGGACGATTTATCAGTTTTATATTCATTTATCAATATATTTTGATTGACTGAAAGATGCAAAGATATTTGTATCTATTAATGAACAGAACCGGACTCCATTGTTTCATCACTAGGACCAATTGGAATGGATGAATTATGGTTTGGCTTTTTTAATAAAGTGCCGAGAGATGACTCATGTTATGAATTAGAGCTGCATTGATAACCTGGACTGAATTGATATTCACCAGATTTGTATTTAGATCCTCCTGGTGTATCAGGGAATTCAAGTTGCCATGCTATCAAACAAGCTCCCACGGTGCTGGCAGCTAAACAGGCCCACAGCATCACTGCGCCTCCTCCGTACATATTGGCAGATGTTTAAAGCAAACACACCTGCAGTCTCATCTGGCCAAATTAAGCACTTCCAGTTAAGGTCAGAGTTTAACAGGTCTGTACCCCAACAACTGTGACTGTGGTGATGTTTTTATTAAAAAGGATTTCCTGACATGTCATTTCTACCCAACTGAATTTTGGTGATATATTCTTATTTGTCTCTCATTTTCAACAAGATTTATTCTTCTGCGATAGATGATTAATTAATTTTAAGTGGGTTTTTTGTGGGGTTTTTTTCCCCATTTTTACCAAGAGGCAACAAATTTGTCCACAAAAGTAAATATAAACCAAGAAAGTCAAAACTGTAAAAATATGCATTCTTCAACTTGAAAAACAAGCAGGCAGACAGACGACGTTACCTCCTTGCTGATGAAGTGGAAGGTGTTTACATAGGCTGCTCCACCCAACAGACCCTCATAGAGAATAATACCAAAGACAATCCAGATGCTGGGCAGAAACTGGTAGAGCACAGCAAAGATGAGGAAAACTGCGTTCACCACCTGTAGCAGGCAGAGAGAAGGACAGGGAATAAACATTTAGAGCAATTTTTACAAAAGACAGTGAAACAACAGAATTTGAAGCATTCACAAATTCTACGCTAAAATGATCATCAACATAACATTTATTATCCTTGACTTGCTTGGAAAGCCTCAGCTGTGCCTGTTGGCATGAAACGTTTCTGGTCCTTTGCTGTGTGGTCGGTCACTTCGGCTCTGACTGTCCTCTCTGGATTGTTGCATAATTCCTTTTGTCCAGCCAAAAAGATCAGACTTGTTCATATCGTTTTTGTAATCTGCTGTAACGAGTCAATATGTAAACTGATATGTGTATAGTCCATCCGGAATGACTTTATTACCTCAGGGTGAACCTCGCTGTAAGACTGGGAACTTTTGTTGAATGTTTTCTATTTGAGGATTTACAACATGACCAGCTGCAAGTTGTTGGATCAATTAATTGTTTCATTATTCAGTGCAACCATCAGAGTGATTGGCAAGTTTTATTTAGATGGGCCGACTGAGAAACGGTTTCAGAGCCCCTGGACTAGTCTAAGGTTGAATTTTTCTTCTTTCACAACCAGATACAAACTACATAATCATTTCATTTTTTCTGTCCTGCTGTAAGAAACACAAAATGCTATATTCCTACTGTCTCAGCAGAAAATGGCGTTTATTGGTGTGTTATGCATCTTTTGTTTTAATTTCCATAGCAATTGAAATATTACAAGTAGAAAACATTCACCAAGCATGTTTCCACTAATAAAGAAAAGTCTGCTACGGTCAACAATAAATCTATCATCTAAGCTTAATAACTCAGGAAGAATAAACCAACAAACACTGAATTATTTTATTTTTAGAGAGAGATTCCACCTGGCCCTTCAAGAAGCCTCCTGCAATTATTTAACAGGCATTATTTCTAATTCCTTAAAGCAGACATTACCATGTAAGGTTCTGCTGAATTTGATAAACCTGGCTACAAGTGCAGTTGCATGTCACCATGGTCACTGACAGCTGATGCACTTCTAGATTTGTAGTTGGTCCATTTCTCACCTGCAGTAGCGAGAAAATCCAAGTTTTCCTGAACTTTTTCAAACGCAGAGATGATCGGGACAGGAACACACCAACCTGGTACAGGGTCTGGTACCTGAGCAAATACCCACACAACAATCAGAACCTTCCACCTGAATGAAACAGTATCTAAAAATGTAATAATAAAAGACAGTTTACTGACCAGCGATACTGTTCCGCATGCGATAAGGAAGAGTTGTGAAAAAACAGGAGCTCCATCTGACAAATACAACAAAAAGAAAATCAAAATTCTTCTTGCATAAATGTTTATAGTCATTTTATTGCGAAAAAGAATAATTTCTTCTTCATGACAGGTGCGCCTTATAATTCCTAAAATCTTGCACAAAATTACAGCATGCAGTGAGATGAGTGTGAGGCCAGAGGTCACTAAAGAGCTTACCAAGCCTTGGTTGATGAAGTACTCAGCAAAGTAGACCACTCCCAGAGGAATAACAAATGGTAACAAGCCCTGTTCACAGAAACAATTTCCACTCTTAGTGTTTGATGACAATGGAGAAAATCTTGCAAACGTGTGAGAGATGCACTTACCTTGATGACAGCTAACTTCTCCTGCAGGGTGACCGTTCCCCTGGTCCTGTCCTCTGCTACAGTCAATGAGGAGAGAATAATAAGTCACTACACATGCATTCACTGTAGAGAACATCAACATTATTACATATATTACAGTAACATGATAAAATATTCATAATCATTTTATTCATGTCACAGTAAAGATACAAACTTTAGTGTACTTTATTGGGACTGAATGTGAGCGATCAACTCGCCGTCGATCAACACACTCTACTGTGTTTTAGTTTTGCCTCTGCTTGGACAACGCTAAATGTTTTGGCCTACATGTTAAATTTTTGGTGTAGATGAGAAGGAACGTGTCAAATCCCCATAATTCCACTGTCCCAACAATCAAGCGCGGTGGTGTTTACTGATGGGATGCTTTTCTTCAACAGTGAAGCTGGTCAGGCCTGATGGGAAGATAGATGGAGCTAAACCCAGAACATCAAAACATCCAGGTTTGGTTGGATGTGTGAAGGGTTTAATCTAAAGGTGGGACTTCAGTTAATTACAGGGTTAAACTGAATCAAAGTGCTACAGCCGATCAGTTCGGCATGTTTCAGGAACTCCTGGTCATTCCTGGAGCTTGTTTGTGGACTGTGGACTCTGACGTTAGCATTGGGGACGTCTGTGCTGCTGCTACATCTGTAGCATTGAGAAGCTATTTAAGGCTTGAATAGCTTCACTGATAGGTTAAGTCCTTTTAGCATAACTTGAACACAACACTAGTCTTTTCCAGCATCTAATCAGATCTGCTTGAGAAGCAGAAATGAACCTGAAGCAGCTTTGTCCTCCATCATTTTGTTTCGCATCAGATTTTCAGGCAAACACTGTACAAAGATTCCAGCTCGGATCTTTTGTTTCTCATCATAATACTGGTATGACAGTCATATATTCATTCTTTTTCTCTCTGCCTTCTTAAATCCAAAAATAAGTAGTTTAGACTTCAACACATATACTTCTGGATGTTGATAATTGCTGTATGTAAAGTCATAACAAGATTTTTTACTTGATGTTTGTTCTGTTGCTGAATTGAACTGAGACGACTCAAATCATTTAAAGTCCTGAGAATGCTTCGTTAAATGACTCTTTACTTCAGAGAGGGTGTTCCATCAACCTTCCCCACTTATCAGTGACTTGCTTATTTTGTACAGAATTAAACTGAATAAATATGAACAGAATTTTTCCAGCAAATCAAGCCAACATCCAGATTCTTGTCACTTGCCCTGAAAATTTGAAGCTAAATTAGTGGACAGCAACCATATTACATGATAACAAGCATGTCTTATGAAGAGGAAGTGTTCATTTAGAGATTAATTACTTTCTAATCAAACCAAATATCAACACGTTTTCCTCAAACAGAAAAACTGACATTTCAGTCAGATCAGATAAAACCAATGGAAGACATGATACTGGCCAACTCATGTTGATGGACAAACTCTGATACTGCATTAACTGACTGACTAAAGAGCTTACCAAGCATTCTGAAAAGTCTATGTTAATGTTAGACTTTCTGGATGTTGCTGGATTTTTTTTACCTGGAGCTGATGTCTCCAGGTCATCTTCTGATTCATCCAGCAGTTGCTGTCGTTCCTCTGAGTCCCCAGGTGGACACTCTGTCTCCGACCTGCTCCACTGAGGTAGAGAAGGTTCAGGAACGAGCAGAAAGAAGTAGCTGGTGAAGGAGGCAAAACACATAAACATATTGATTATTTCAGATTTTGATTCTTCCTTGTAATGTGTTCATACATGACATGAGTTTTAAGGGTACATCCTTTTTCAGCCTTCTGTCCCACAATAAAGCCCAATAAATCACTGAAAGTGCTTATTCTTCAACATATACCTGCTTTGCAAAGGTTTCCATACCAACAGACTTTCAGAGTGTTTATTTCATTGGGATTTATTTTAATAAACCAACCCAAAGTGGTCCAGAATCATAAATTGGAAATTAGAGAAGTGTGCCTTTGTTTCCCTGTATTCATTCTGTTACTAGAACATAACACAACTGCGTATCTATCAGCTCTCCAACTTCTGAGCTCCCGTCTCCCAGAGCAGCTCTCCCATGCAACTCCTTCAGACTAGCCAGCAGCAATTACCAAACACCTGATGCAACTGCACATCTACTGAACTTATAGTATTCAACTACTATGCACCACAAATCTGGAACATACTTCCAGAAAATTACCAAACAGCTGAAACACTGAGTTCCTTTAAATCTAGCCTAAAACCCACCTGCTTAGAGCTGCTTTAGAACCATAATAATTGGATATTAGATGTGTTGCACTTTGTCTTTTTATTTATGTGTTTCTGTGAGGTAAACACTTTGAACTTGATTCAAACAGCTTTGAGCAGCTTTATTGCTGGAATGTGCTGTATGGCTAAACTTGTTTGATTGATTGATGCAAGCTAATTCTCAGAGCGACGCTGTGAGGAGCCATGTTGTGGTGACTTCCTGAAGGCAGAGTTTCAAAGAGAAGGATCTTTAAAAAAGACAGAGGCCTTTAGCAATGTGCTGCATTAGTCAGTAGAATTTCTTTCAAGTCATATATGATATATCCAGCATTTTTATAACAACTGAAGATAACATAGTTACTTGATTGAGCGATACTGCCCCTTTAAAGTCTGTTGCAATAAGCAATTAATTACATAATAAATTAAAATGAGCTCTCTAATTTCTATTCCAATTATTAACATTTTTCAAGAGTAATTTTGTTTACATAAACTTCATAATCCATTTTATTTATTTTTGTTTGTAAGTGGTTTTTATTTCCGTTTTTAACAGCATGAGAACTTCAACATTTTTCTAAGCTCGGCTTGAGTGTCTTGTGAACAAACTGAAACTGCGTTTGAAAAGGGAGAGACTGTCAGCACGTTTCCTGAAAACGGCCCATTACAGAAGTAACACGTTTTTTAACAACACGTTTTTAACACCATTTCAACACTTACCTAATGAGCATTGCAAACGGAACAATTAGCATAATGAGCAGCGTGGTTCGGGGGGAGAGATGTGCTTGGATGAGGCCTGCATAGAGGAAGGAACCAGCAACACCAGCAGCACCAGTCCCAGAACCCCAGCCTTCCAGAACATTCCTGAGTATGAAGCCAGCAGAGTTACGACCCCAAACCACACAGTTTAAGGGATTACACTTAATACTATATACTGGAAGTATTCACACTCCTTGAACCCTTCCCACCTTTCACACAAATATTTCAATGTATTTTGTTGGAATTTTATGTAACAACACTGTATGTAATAACAGAGCTGCACACAAGAGCTCTAAGCACAAAACCCGAGGACTACACAATATTAGAAAAACATGAAATATGCGATAATATTGTAGAATATTGTGATAATAGTACAAGTTGCAATAAATTAACAAACACTTAACAATATTAAGGATGAATTTGCATTGGCTACATTGGAACTTATTAAACAAACCTGTTTCCTCACCTTTAAAGAATTTACTTTTTTGGGGGGGAAAAGCCAAAAAGCAACTTAAGTGAGTACAATTTTTTATTTTTTGTGAATCTGAGAAATTTATTTACATTTTTGACATTTACATCAACTTTTTCGAATGCGGTGATTCAAAATGTGCATTAAAAACATTGATAGAAACATAATAAAAAGATATAATGAAGCCACATAGTTCTGTTCTTTGTGACTGGGAGGATGCCTGGATATTTTTATCCAGCAGCCACAGTCCAGCGCATACAGCAGTAAAACCAGCTGACCAAATCTGCCTATCTTAGTGAACGAAGCTCCGCTTGGGTTGAAACCCAAATGGAAGAACAAAAACATGCAGAAAGAAAATTTAGCATAATAGGTCTCCTTTAAGTGTTTATTCACATGTTATAAGTCATATTAATATGACATTCACCAACGTTATCACGTTTTCCTGCAGGTTGTAGCACAGTCCGGCTCCTGGTTATGTGTTTGATTCACTTTAAGCACCTAATAAAACTCAAAAGAAACTAAGACATAGATAATGGTTTTACCTGTTGAAGAAAACACTGAGTGACAGGAATGATAGTTCCCCCAGCCCAGAGCTTATACTGGCAAATATCACTCCTGTAATGACAGAGTGAGTCCGGTGTGAAAGCAGGAACTTGTAGCACACATGCAAAGAAACCAAAACGTTCACACAGAAACATCCCCACCTTCGCATTACTGTACAATTTCTTAATGTCCAAGGTGTTCTCTTAAGTGTCGTATTTATTTTGAATTTACAAAAACTACCAAAAAAAATCTGATCTTTTGTCACCACAGACCAACTGTTGTATGACTGAAATGTTGGCCTAAACCATAACAAATAACAACAGACAGTAGGAAAGAGCAAAGTGTTGCTTTGTGCTCCATGCTGTGCATAGGGGCGCCACTACAAAGACCACAGAATTATTTTTTTCCAGTCAGAATTTTCTGTATTTAAACAGATGTTTGTGCTTTGAAAACATCCATCAATATGTCTGCTTACATCCCAGAAGGTACCGAGCTGCATCCTGTAGGCCACAGACAGTAATATCTTGTTACCAGCTCGTGACTGTGTGGACATTCACAGTAATCTGAATGTCAGTATGCCAAGGAGAAGTTGGTGAGAAGCACCACCTTCTCCACCACCAAGTTATGACTTTGCTTGCTTATGTATGTACGGACATATATGTGCATGTGTGTATAAATTTTCCTCTATTGTTGCAGTTATTTAAAATGTAATTACTGACACATTTCATGGCTTTCCTTGTCTGCTTGTTTTTTGCTTTTATGTGTTAATTTTTTTAAGCGATTGTGTTTATGTTTGTGTTGCTTTAAATTACCCCCCCTGCCCTGCAGGGACGTATAAAGTTTTACCAAACTGAATTGCGTTATGGAGCAGTGCTTCATGGTAAAATGGTAAATGGCTTGGGTAACACTTTATTTGAAGGGGTGGGCATAAGACTGACTGTCATAAACATAAAACATGAAGGAGTCTGCATGGATGATTGCAAGGGTTACTGCGAATTGTCATTAGGGAAATAATGACACTTTCAATGCAAAGTTGACACTTTTAATTCACATTTAATGCAAGTTTGACTGCAACTTTGCATAAAAATTTAGTTATTTACCAAATAATGCTAAGTTGACACTTTTAATGCACTTTCAATGCAACTATTAATGCACATTTACATTACAAGTGTCAAAATTTCATGTACACTTTAAAGACATTAAGTTTGTTGTTTCCTGGACTCTTCTGAGAATGTAGCAGCAACATGCTGCTGTTAAAACTCTCAGTTTGATCACATCAGATTCCTTTGATAAGAAATGTTCACAGAAGGATGTATTATTAACTGCACTTATCAAGATGAGCTGCCTCAGGCTCATTTCAGCATGAAGCTGTGATGTCATATCTCGATGTGTGCAAAGAAGATAAGGTGCAAACTAAACTGAAATGACTCAAATCTATCATCTGACTTCTCCATCATTATCAGCTTCACCACATATATCGAGAAGAGTTGGAGCATCAATAATTACCGACAATACTTAGCCACACTGCGGAGGAAAAGGAAACAAGCAGGAAACTTGCTGCTGCCATGGCGACACAAAACAGCACCCGAAAACTAGAAATATAAAAAAAAAAAAAAGTGCTTTTAGAGTTTTGGAAAAGAATGCATCCTTAGCTTAATGTTCAAAAAAATATAAACCATTTACAAACTATTTTACTTGGAATAATGTGAATAAAAATAAAGTAATGAAAAAAAAAACCCACTAATGTTCTTCCCATCAGATGTGATTCTTACACATGTCAAGCTTTATCAAAAAAGATGGAATTTGAAGCAATAGTGATGAACTCACCCATAGGGGACTTTGTGGATCACAAAGGGAGCCAAAATCTTGATGAAGAGTGTTGGAAGAATGTCAGCCAGCAGCACAGCCTACAAACACACATTACAACGGCTTTCCTTCATTCATTCTGATCTAACAGAACTAATCATGAGACGTTTTCTTCCATGTTAAATGCAGCGCCTTTCTAAAGTATTCATACCCATTTTCACATTTTGTCACATTTCCTCAAATTTCTAAGGATTTCATGTGACATTAACAGAAGCTACTGTAAGGCTGTGAAGTGAATGGAAAATGTTATACCATTTTATATTTGCAAAGAAAAATCTGAAAAGTGTGTGAATTTGTACTCAGCTCCATTTAATATTTTACTCCTGAATAAAGTCCAGTCAAACCAATGACCTTCAGCGGTTCCGTAATTTAACAGGAGACTTGTCCCTCCTGTTAAAACTGAAATGACACTTTGAATGGATTTTAACTGATTTTATTCAATAGGTTATATATATATATATATATAGACACGTCATATTTCTGACTACCAGTAAAACCTGAGAGAAGCTACTAATTATTTATTTTTGCCACCACTTTGACACTTTAACAACTGGCAATTACTAACCGTAATGTTAAACTGCATGCAAATAGAACAGTAGATCTATTACGACAACAAAATTACTTCATTTTTGAAGTAATTTTTGTTGATGTAACTGTTTCTTTCCAACAGTTTATTCAGCCTTATATCAGCTGAAGCTCCATCAGCAAAACAGTCCCAAAATAAGCCTTCACCTTGATATACAGCATATGATCTCTTATGACTACATAAAGGATGACAACATGGCCCCAATTAAATAATCTCAATAAGCAAACAAAAGCCCTTTAAGTTTGTGAGGTCAGCTTATTTGCAGGATGAATAGAATACTCAGGAGGAAAACCCAAAAACAAATTATGAAGGAAATGTTAAACCTTTCTGCTCAACCGAATTCCTATAAAAAGAAAAGAAAATAGCAATATGAAGTCATATTACGACTTCATATTGCCAAATGCCTAAACATTATGACAGTAGTCTCTCTTACTGTGTGGTAAAGTGATGTTCCCAGTTCTCCACATCATCAACTGAATGTCACTTACTCAAGTGCATAACCACGAGCAGTTGAGTAAATTCAGATTCCATCTCTTTTTATGGGGTTTAAAGGAATGGAGCTAAATGCTTTGCTGTCTGATGCATCAGAACACCCTGGAAATGATTTCTGAGGCTTATGGTGGATGTTACTGGTCTGGACTGGTCTGGTCAGAGGCAACCAGTGAGAGAGTCTCTTCTTACCCCTGTGCTGACAGGACTGCAGTCGTACCGACTACTGTTGCTATGGTTTCCAGCTCGGAGACCCACAGCCAGCTGATCTGGGGCCTAGAATGTAAGGTTCACAAATGATCTTATGAAACACCTTTCTAACTATTCATAACATAATGTTCATAATGTTCATCCAACATGTGCTTTTAATCAGAAATCACAATATTTGCTTCTTACAGACGCTGTTGCGTTTTTTGATTGTTGCTTTTCGAGGATGTCATGAGCCGCACTCAGCATGACCACATAAGCAAAGTTGTTGCAGAGTCCAAGCAGCCTGAATAAGGACAAAGGCAGCACTTTTCATCATATAGATATATATATACACATATATATGTGTGTGTGTGTGTGTGTGATTGCACTTTGTAACTGCAGTAAAAGTTCCTTTAACTAATCAGTGCTGAATGCACAGCAGACATTTTTTATTTTTGTCTTTGACATAAAATACATGACGCTGCAGTAATGTAGCGCATCACCATGTGATCTGGTAATAACCAGATCACATGTTATGACAGTGGTATGGTTACTTTTGCAAGACTCTATATGCAGCACAGTTTCAGAATAGTTTCTATCCTTTATGAGGAAGTGACACTGGAATCACCTGACAGCGAGGAGGAAGGTGCGGCTTCACCGCCTGGAGTTTAATTCTCAGCCTTTCTTTTTACGTTTGTGTCCCTTTTAATACCATTGAACATATGAGTCATCCAGCCAGGATAACATTTAAAAAAAGTAAATCAAAAATACACATTCATTTAGCTGAAGCTGTGGCTCTTGTCTCTGCAGGTAAATTTTAGGATTTTATAAATGAACACTCACCAAAAGCCGCACCAGTTGCGCCATTTGACGCAACAACCTGGACACAACAGAGAAAACGAAGTGAAATTAAGGTTTAATTCAAAGATGGGTGAAACTGTGAGCCGTTAGTACCGAGCTGTTCGGGTTGGTCTGCATTAACGCCCGCTGAGCTCTCCATGGTCCCAACATGAAAACCTCCACCGAGACGAGCTACCAAAACGTCCCAGAGTCACCGTTTACCCGCTTTCTGTTTCAAACAAACAGCAGGCTGACTTTTACTGTTCTACTGTTTATCCAAAACAACAACGTCACAAGTTGTGTGTTTCATTTGAACATGCTCCCCTAGAAACACAGCATAGGACGTTGGTTCCTATGTCAGAGCCTGGAACACCGGCGTTAATGTCACATTCATTTGTTGCTTTAATTCTAAAATGTTGTACTGTACTAAAGTTACAGTTCAACAAATACATCTACGGAGCACTTTATAAAGAACTGAGTTAATACATTTCATTTGATGGATATTTTTCTGCAATCCACAAAGGCCTCAGAAAGCTGCAGGGGAAACTATCACTATGACCCTCTGGAATGAATTAGAGTGTGATTTTAAACTGGCTTAAATGTGTTGTATTCATGCTCCTGATCCAACTTTAACCATAGTTTATATTCAGCAGGATTCTGGTTGGGACCATTACAGAAGTTAGATTTGCTTTACTTATTCAAATTATGGTTTGATGCCTGTTTGGAAAAATCTAAACCTAAACTACCCTAAAGCCAAGATATTCAGAGCCATTTACTCCCTTTATAGTGAGACTTGAATTCAGTCAGTGTTTGTGCTGGTAATATACAGCGTCTTGCCAAACTGTTCAATTGTTGCCTTTTTCACATTTTGTCACATTCCAGCCACAAACTTCAATGTTCTTTACTGTACAGATTATAAATAAACAACATAAAGTTGAACATGACTGTGGAAAGAAACAATTAAAGGTATACAAAACATTTAACAAATATAAATCAGAAAGAGGTTGCGTGTCTCTTTTATCACTCCATTTTATTCCTATAACCCCTAAAAAAATAATGTGCAACAAGACTCAGTTAAGTCCACTGAAATATCTGATTGCGCAATAATAAAATGTGAAAAAAGTCCAAGGATATGAGTAGTTTTGTGTTACAGTGTAAGATAAACATAGTAAACGTTGATGCAAAAAAAGTAAAAAAAAAAAAAAATTAATTGCTCCAGTATTCAATTCAAAGAAATATAAATAAAATGTGATGTTTTTTCAAATTACTTCAGATTTTTGTCCACCCAAAGAAAGAAGGTCTTTTAAATCTGCTTCAAAGCACGTATAAACGTTTCTCCTCTGCCTACGCCAGGAGGGGCTGGGAGATGGATGTGATTAGAGTCTCTCATCATCGGCTGTGTGTATAAAACTCCAGCAGTGTCTCGGCTCCAGCATCTCAGCCATGGCTGTGGGTAAACTGCTCGCTCTGCTGGTTCTGCTCCAGTGCTCTGCAGGTGAGAAACAAGATCATTCATTGTAAGGGTTCCTTCATTCCCAACATGTTGGCAACCTCACAAACTGATTATTTGTGAGGTTGATATTATAAATATCTTTTCATTATTTAGTCAGGATGTTGTTGGCCACCTTACTGTTGTTTCTTGTGTTGTGTCTTTAGGTGCACACTCACTTTTTGTTTACACCAAAATGTTTGAATTCTTTATTCTGAGGGGACACTACTGTGTATTTCTCCTTTTCTTCTTTCTTTTAGCTTTGATGGGAGCTGGAGTGAGGAGCTCCATCATTGGTGGGGGCGACGCCCCAAAAGGCAGGTGGCCCGGTTTGGTCTACCTTGACATCACCACAGACAGTGGAAAGAGAAAGTGGCACTGCAGTGGTTCAATTCTCAATCAGAAGTGGATCCTGACTGCTGGGCGCTGCTGGGACGAGTAAGTCTGGATGGAATTATTGAGTATTTTCTAATAATCTTCCACAATTATTCAACTGCTGGTGTAAATGTCTGAACCGTTAATTTGCTTTATACGGAGTTAGTCAGAGGCTTTTACAAAGTACATTCCAATCAGTTAATGTAGTTGATTAGAATGGGTAGAAAACCGATAGAAAATTAGCAGTTGTGCGAACTCTGGCATATTTACATCAATGCTTATAGTTGACATGTTCATAAATACATATTGTTCTAATTTAAATAAATAAATTGAAATAAAATCCTGACAGGACAAGGCTATTAAGAATGATTCAAAATATCCATAAATGAATCTTTAAAATTTAATTTTAAATTTTTAACTCATGGTCTTAAGAGACAGGAAACCCCACAACCTTTTGAGGGTCTGGCTTTGTGTCTTTAATAGATATTTTTTTGTGTGTGGTTTTGGGAACTGATGGTCTGACGGGACACACCTGACCCCGCTTCCCGCTTTCTGACCGTCATGGGAGAGTTAAAACCATATTGATGACATATAAACAACAGACAGGTTGTTCAGCTGCTATTATTTCTACGTTCGCCATCATGGAGATGACTTAAATGTATTTTAATTTATTGACGTAATTAACTGAAACATTTTTCCCCTTTAACTGGTTTTAGTCGTGGTGTATGCACAAGCAGGAACATCATCGACTTTGTTGTTTCATGTAACCTGAGTTATGTAACTCATAATGTGTAGATTTGATTTTTCTCGATGTCCTGGCAGCTAAAGTAAGACAGATCTGATCGTTTCATTTTGTCAAGACAGATAAAGGCAGTGAAGGAGAGTGAACGGATCCTCCGGCTGAATAGTGTCATAAAGTGTTTGAGAGTTTGCGTGTACAGGGAGTAAAAAAGAGGTAGAAATCTGATCTCTTTTGTCTGTTTTTGTGTGCGTCAGTGAACTCAGGACCAGGTGGGATCGAACGGGAGTGTGGATCGGCACATATGACCTGGACAAGCCATCTGAACGTTACATGAATGTAGAATTTGTTCATCGTCCTCCTGAGTTCAGGGCTGCTGGCGATGGCTTCGTCAATGACATCTCACTGATAAAGATAAAATACCCTCTGGAATTCTCTAACACCGTTGCTCCAGTGAACTTACCCAACGAGGACGAGACCTTCGATTCTTCCTCTGAGTGTTGGATCGCAGGCTGGTGGGGAAAAATCAATTGTACGTTTTTCACACTCATACTGCTTAAATCTATACACACACACACACAGACTAAGTGTGAACTTAATGTGTTATCACAATATATTGTGGTAACATTGTGACGGTGATAAAAGTGACAGCCTTATTGCTGTCACGGTGTGGCTCCTGAAAATCCAACCTTCTGTAAAACGTTTCTGCAGGACAACAGCCACAAAATGAAGCGGTATTTTTATCACTAGACTGAAGAAAGTAAGTTCGTTTAATAATATTTTCAAATGGATTAATATTTATTGATACTTCAGTTGCGCAAACAGTGGAGAAACTAGTAAAACTAGCAATCCTGACAACATGAACAGTTTTAAGGGATTTTAAACATGACAATAAATTGGAAATCTTATATAAATCTTTATAAATTCATAAAATTTATCACGATAAGCAATGCAATAAATGCCCACTCCTGTCATACACATTATATAGGTGCATAGTAACTGCATAATAATAATCTGTTTTCTCACCTGAACCTCTCTCTGTGCCCAAGTAGCCCAGGGTGAGAAATCAAACACTCTACAGGAGATGAAGGTTCGAATTGTGTGTCAGACCAGATGTGAAGCTGCGTTTCCAGGCCTGACTGATAACCTGCTGTGTGTTGGCAGCCCTGCTGGAGGAAACTATTCCTGCAACGTGAGTTTCAGCTTTTATATAAAAGCTAACATGCAGAACATCAGTCTAGTCTAAAATGTAGTGAATGAAGTTATGTGGAGAACATCCACCAGTCGAAACTGGTTCATGGAAAACATAAAACCATGTAAGCCAGAAGCACACAAACAAACTAACATCATCACAGTGTGTCAATTTTCAGCATCCACCAGGAGGCTACGGCGGCCCGCTCATGTGCCGCACAGCCAGAGGCTTTGTGCAGGTGGGAATCATGAGCTTTCACAGTCCGGATGATTATCGTATCCCAGACCACTTTGGAATCTACACTCAAGTCTCCAGTTATATGGACTACATCACAACATTCACTTCTTTTGGCTAATATACCAAGAAGCAAGTAAAAATATCTGAATTATATCAATTCGTGCATCTAATTTGATATTTAATTCCTGAAGACTCTCTGCCCTCATCAGCTTGTCTCCTTGTTCCAATCAGACCTTCCAGTTTATTCACTCTTTCTAACCCAGAGATGCATCTCAGTAAATTAAGCAATAAGACATAGTTTCAGGATTTCTATTCAAAACGTGGAATTACTGCAACGCAAGGCTACTGATATGACAGCGGCCCTGCAGAAAGTCACTGAGGCCCTCCATAAGGCTAAAAAAAAAGAAAAGAAAGAGACCATCTAGAAAGACTTTAAAAAACTATTTAGAAAATGTGTGGTAGAAAAAGGTGAGGCAGCAACAGAAATAACGACAGGCTTGACAGAATTCTTATTGTTGATGCATTTCTAAGGCCCATTTACATTTACACTGATTGGACCAGAGTTCTGGGCATGAAGGTAAAATAAGTCAAAACGCATCCAGGCACGTCTAACAAAATGAGAATATCTTGAAAAATTCAACATTGCTTTTTGTCACTCATTTCAGAAAGTACTAGCGGCGTCTCTGGTTCAGGAATGAGTTGGTTTGTCTGTGTGTTGCAGCTCTTGATGTGCTGACTGACTCCAGCCTCCTTCTGAAGTTCCACCAAATTCTGGAAACTGATTTTGCTTGACAAATTCTGAAATACATTATTAATCTCAGAGGGAAATTAAATGTATAACATATAATCCTGCCAAGGCCGTGATAAACCCTGCTGCCAGTACTTTTTTCCTACACACTTTTTCCTTCCACTCAACTTTCTATGAATATGCTTGGATGACATCAGTGCATTAGAAATGCTTCCCATCTTAAAATGTACTTTTAGTCAGATTAAAATGTTCTGAAACATTGGATTTATTTCAAGAAATAAAGAAGTAAATTATTCACTCCACGAATTACATGTTTCATTTTCTGAAACAATGAAAATCTGCATATTACCAAAATAGGAATAAAACAAAAAAACCAAACACACGTATCCAGGACATCCGATCAGTTGCAGTTGGAAGTGGGAGATTCTGACTTTCTTGTTGAAAATCAACTGGGACTCCATCCAAAGCTGGACTTTCCACTGGGAAACTGGGAGAAACTTGGCTATGACTTGTTGGCATTTCAAAATGGCTGCTCCTCACATCAGCAATGTTCACTTTACAAGACACATGTAAGAGTGTGTCTGAAATTAATTTTACATGTAGCACCTGCAACTATAAACTATATTTTTGAGATACAAATTGTACTGCATGAACTGTATTGCAACTATTAGCAATGGCATGATGATTATCATGATGATACATCAGTTGTGAATAAATATTTGATCATTAATGCTCCATTAAGTCAGTGGTCTGACTTTACATTATAGTTGACTTGGCAAAAGCAGAGAGAGTCTGTTGTCAGATTGTAACATTGCTGTTTATTACAGCAATGTTACAATTAGAAAACCTCACAGATTCACATATGTTTTATGTACAGAGGTATAATTCCAGTGTTAGTTACCATTTTTACTGGACAAACGGACGCTTTATTAATCCTGTGTGGGAATTTGTTTTGCTGCAGCAGCAACAGGCAAATCAATAAAAATGATTAAAAAATAAAGAACATAATATGTATGCAGGTCTGGAAACGTTATCAGTTCAAATTGATAAGGCGTCACACACATAAATAAACTGCACACACACATAAATAAATCCCAACACACATAAATAAATCCCAACACACCTTGTGGACAGTGTGTGAGCTGAGAGAAGCAGCTTTTCTCCTCCATCAGCCAGCAGTGCTCACCTTCCAGCTGGTCAAGTGTCGCCACGGTGACAAGAGTCAGTTGGTGGAGCGTCATTATTAAGAATCTTTAACGATCCCGATGGTTTTTAAGGTTTGCATACATGTAAAGTGGAAAAATTGCAACCAAAGATGCTGCAGCTGAAACCTAGAAATCCAGTCTGAGATGGTGCTGAATATTTCTTCTATAACTCTGTTGAATATGAAAATAAATAACATAAACACACTGGATGAAATACAATTGAAAAAATATGATAACATATTAAATCAATAGACATTTGGTTGTGGTCAAAAATAGGATTATATGCTAAGACTACACTGCACACCAGATTGTATAACAGATTTGCTTTTCTTGCTGCTTTGCACAGGATATTCTGTCTTTTTCACTCTAAGATCTCTTGGAGATTAGTGGTGCATCACCCGCTGACAAAGTGGCTACAACTGCTGCCTTAAGTTACACTGCATTTAAGCTGTCTCATGTGTAGCAAAACACGATCAACATATTTCAAAGCCTTACATTTTAAAATGAGTAAAATCCATGCGTTGTCTGTGCGTAAAGCAGTTTTGCTTTAGCGTTTCACTCTGGTCAGGAAACGGAGGGTTTCTGATCACTCGGCTGGATGTGGTCAGAACCTGCTTGGAATATCTTTTCTCAGTAAATCTGTCTTTTTTTCTTCAGCAAGTTTCTGTGCCTACATTGTTGATTCTGTTCCACCCACCTGGCTTCCCGGTGAAATGTGCACTACGTCCACATTGGTAATATTGAAGAAGTAGAAACATTAGGTGAGATAAGATTAACTCAAACTACATAACCTGCACCATACCAGGACTCCTCTTTACAGCTTAATAAAAAAATAAAACTCAAGGATTTATTTCACAGTGGGTTCTGTAAAATCCACTGTTCAAAGAAACCATTGATGTTTTTCTTACAAAGAACTGGTAAAACCTTCTTATAAAGGGGCAATGTTGCTTATTTCCATTTTTTAAACTATGTTGCCTTATTATAAAAAAAACCCTGCCCCTTTAAGATGTTGTGCAGTTGCCTTTTTTCTCTAGTAAAACAGAAAAGACAAGGGAAGGAAAAGGAACAGAGGCAGATGAAGCAAACAGTGCAGGAGGCGGCACTGTGGACTGAGACAGTAAACCTGCACAAGGCTGGAATTAGGATTGGGGAAAAGGAATGACTCCTTTTTTTCAATCTACAACGATTGTAATATGCTGTCACTAAATGAAGCTTCTGCTACAATAAAGCTTGTTTAATAGTGTAGCTGCAGGTAGAGAGCAGCTTTCTGCTACTTCCTCCATTAGATCCTCAGGTGAGCTTCTGAACAGGTAGAATCAATTCTCATGAGAAAGATAATCAACCAGAAACCAAACACCCTCTAACAACTACATGAAATCAAAAAGTTGGAAATGAAGCTTTTAATGTAAAAGGTTGTGGTCATATCAGCACCGCCTCTTCACAGCCCAGTTTAGTTTCTATTAGCATCGATATAATCAGGACTTTGGTTCTAAACAGTCTTAAGAGTCATGAAAGTCAACATGAATGAGGGCTGAGATGCAGCCAGATACTCTGTTATATCAAAATATGGAATATGAAACAATTTCTATCATTTTAGTGACTCAGTAAAATTTGTCAGGTAAAATACATTCTCCTTTCATAAACACACACTCATGATTCAGATGGGAAAGCGTTTTTATGAGCCGACCATCTTTAATTCCATAGAAAAAGTTTGTGTTAAGCCCAAAGCCCAGCAGTTCCTCACGGGAGCTTTTATTGTCCATATTTCCCCCCCGAATGAAAAGGTTCAACATTTCAGATGAAACCAACAAGGTTGGAATGTGATGTTATGAACCTGAAAATGTTTCACGGACCAAAATAAAACCATCCTGCCCCAGAACCCTGTGGGACCCCCCCAGAGGCAGCAGCTAGGCCTCAGTCTGCTCAGTCTGCCCCCGGCAGGAAGCTGCTGCCACCTGAGGCGTCTGCTTGTTTCTGTCCGGCTCCGTCACTGAGTCCTCTGTCCGCTCACGCTCCTTCTGCTGGTCTTCCTCGGCTTTCTGCTTGTCTGCTTTGGTCTTGAACCTCAGCCCATGACCTGAAAATCAGACAGCAGGCATCCTTAAAGGGACAGTGTTGTGTGTCTAACAACTCTGACATAGAGCCATTTTATGGCACTATTAAATAACTATGTTAACTTCAGTTATGAAATACTGTATACATCAAACATAACCTAAAAGAAATATGACTTTGGAATTTAACACCTCTAAATTGGGTCTCCGTCTCTTTAAGAAGCTCTTGCTCTGACATTCTGCTTTCAGGAAGTCAATGCAACAAAGTTCTTCCAGTAAGCCTTTAACAACGCTTTGACCAATATTTCACAGGAAGTAGTTCATATGATGAGCTCAGCAGATGTGCAGCTCCGCCAGGTGTTTGCCGTTTGCTGCTGCCTCTAGTATAGAGGAGCTGAGAGATTCAAAGATTCTTTATGAATGAAAGAATCAAGGCAGAACTCCAGGTATGTTTTTGATGAGGGAGTGACATTCTCATAATTTTGCTGAACAAGGAACCAAACCCACTGAGTTCTGGCTCTGGCTGAACCTAGTGGTTACCTTGGCGATCCCAGTCAGAACTAAAACAAAGAATGATAATGGATTCCTCTCCATTTAATACAGGTGTCAAACTCCAGTCCTCCAGGGCCACTGTCCTGCAGTTTTTAATAATCCGTCTCTTTCTGTCACGTCTGTTATTGTGTCTGTCTGAAGTCATGAAGCTGTGAGGCTCATTAACTTTGCCCATTAAACTATTTCCGACACATTTCATTCATGTGTTTCTTGAGTTAAAGCTTATTTAGAATTTATTACAGGCTATTTTATTTTCTCTCTTGTTCAGTGATAAGAAATGACCTCCAAATTCTTAAAGCCGTCGTATAAACTGATGCCTGAATTTGAACCAAAAGGAAACAAAAGCTCTGCTCCAGACACATGGTTTAGATTTCCTTATTACGTTTCAGCGATGATCAGAACTTTAAAACAGAAAAAGTCAGCATTTAAGTTTGTTTCATCGAACAACAAACTTACGGTAAACATAAGTGTGATCCACAAGACACCGAATGCATGACAGCACTTTATTTTAGCTGCAACATTTATTATGTTTGGCTGTTTAGTCTTTTTTTTTTTCCGCAAACAAATATGTTGGACTAATGGTGTTTTAAAAGCAGTGGGAATGACTGGAAGGATGAGTTGCGTGAGACGAGTCGATAAAATCAAGTTGTTCTTGACTGAGGTTTTCTGAACCCAACGATACAGAACAACAGAACATTCAGGGATCATCGTACTCACTTGGACAATCTGCCACCTCTTTGAAAGCCTTCTTCTTGCAGCAGCCTCGACACAGGCTGAACACGCATTTATTTCCCTGCAGAGCAAATCATGACAGGAATGACTAAGCTTCCTGAAGTCTTTGTCAATGGAAGGAGAGAATTCATTTAAAAAAAATAAAAAAAATTAAAAAAACACAACTTTACAAAAATGGCATCCTTTATGCAGTCGTTTTATGTGGCTTTGGAGAAACAGGGAGCTTTAGAAGAGATGATTTATGTTTGTGAAAGCGGATGTGTGCATCAGATATAAAACACCAACACTAAGGCTGACAAACTCATTTCCTTTTTGGGCCACATCAAGATCATTAACGTCCTCTAATGACTGCATGTAAACATTAGAACATTCAAATATTACCCAATAGCTGTTTCTTACTTCTTAAAATTAAATCATTTCAAAATTATTTTCACATTGATGTAATTTAGCAGGATAGAGATAAACACTTTGGATTTAATTGATAAAGTAAGATTTAGGCATACGACTATTAACTTCAAGGTTCTGTTAAAGTCCAGCGGGCCGCAGCCAGGCCTTCAGTTTGACACATCCGCTTACCTTTGGGTTGCCACATTGTTCACATTTGAGGTATTTGGCTACAAGCGGGGAAAAGGAGAACCGTTTCAGATTTCTTGTTCTGTTGGCAGTGATTTAAAAGCAAATCTTTAACTGAGGTAGACTCACGTTTCAGCTCAGGACAGAAGTTTTTGTTGGGGTTGCGGGATCTTTTCTTCAGTTTGTTTTTGGACAGGCCTTCAGCCGCCCCGTCTGAAACCTCCAGAGATCTTTTCTGACACACGGTGCTCCTCACCTCGGCCTCCTGGCAGCTGCCATTGGTCACCGCCGGCTTGGGTCTGGTGGATGTTGGTCGTTTACAGCAGAAGAGCGGAAAAGACAAATGACAAATGCCTATGACAAATCCTTTTGTTGTTTGATTACTTTACTGACGACACATCTGCAGTCATCCAGCCCGCACGCTTGCAGCAGGAGAAACAGAGGATGTGACTCACGGTGGTCTGACGTACGGCTGGCAGATCCAGTGAGGCAGCGGCAGACCCCCGTCTTTCTCATCCCCACCAGAAATCTCCTCCTACATCAAGACAACGAGAAACCAAAGAACCAAGAACCTGAATCATTTCAATGAAACAAACTGTTTGTCACAATACGGCTTTCAAGCTACTGCGACAAATGATAATATTGTTGTTTTGAGAACATTTTTAAGTACAATACTGATGAAACATTTTTTTTATTTTGTAAACAATCCTTTGCTCTGGAACTGGAAGGTTTTTTAAATATGCAAAATAATGCACAACCACCAAAGAAAATCAATAAAATGAAATTATAAACCACACATAACCTAAACCATAAATAACATGGTTTATCAAGTCTCTGCACAAAATTGCCCTTCAAAAATATTAGTCATCAGTGATTATTGAGTTCATTTCAATTTTATCATGCAATTAATTGCTTATTGCGACAAGCTGACAAATACATTTTCATCAGTTACATTGCAATTATACAGAAACCAACACAAGCTGTAACCAACCATCTGCTTTTTACAAGTAATATCAAACAGAACATGAAAAGTGTGTATGGCGACATTTATGCCACCTGCTCTGGTTTTCAGAATGAGTCAGATGGTCCTTCCATCTGATTGATGTGAGGACCATCGGGTCACATTAGCATTTGTTGATGATACCATTTGCTCTGGCATAACTCGAAATCTCCTGATGTGAAAGTTATCCAGGACGGGAAGAATCAGGACAGAAGCATCGACGTTGTGGCTTTTGAAAACATTTAACTTCTTCATGTTGTTACAACCACAAACCTCCACATGCTTCTTGGTGTTTTAGGTAATAAAGCGGCACAAAGCAGAGCTCTCTGAGAAGTGGAAGGAAACTCCAGATAGTACAAATACAACTGCAAGTCTGCATTTTCATACTAGGCCAAGTTGATTTGCAAAAAAATATTGGTGCTAATTTTCTGCCACCAGATTAGGGGCCGTTTATTAATTATTTATTTTTTGGGGGGAGGTGGGGCAAAGGTCAACTTTTGGCCTTCTACCCTAAGATACAGTACCTGGCAGCGCTGCTTCAGCTGTGAGCTAACGTGGGCTAACCCTTCCAGGGTCTTCACCTTGGCCAGCTCCTCCCTGAGGTCCTGATGGATCTGCAGCCTAAACCCACACACACATACATTCACACACACACACACACACACACACACAATTTAGCTCATGTGACTACAGTTTCAACAGCTCAACCTAATCAGTAGGACTTTATGCTTCTGCTAGGAAGGAAAAAGAGTGTAAAGACTTCATCCTGTAAGAATGAATGAAGCCCTACGTGTGATGCCACAGCTTGAAGAGGTGAGCCCGTATGTAGGACAGCGAGCAAGGAGGGTACTGCTTCACCACCTCCAGATATTCCTCTGCCATTTCCCACACTGGGGGGCTGCGGCCCTCAAACAGGGCCGGGTTATGGAGGTTCCCCTCTACGGATAACACAAAGGCAGATCAAAGGTATGCAATAGTTCAGACACAGAGCTCTCTATAACTGAACCTCACAGGACTAACCTGCACTCATGACCCCCTGCACTCCTGTCTCCTGAATGCAGCGCTCCACATCACTCAGATGATGGATATTTCCATTTGCAAACACTGGAATATTTACTGCTTTTCTGCAGGCGAAAATCCAAGTCAGAAATATGTCTTCTCATTACATTTTTATAGAGACACCAGAGAAAAAGGACAGCAGCTCACCTGACTGCCTTGATGTGCTCCCAACTAGCGATCCCTGTCATGGCTCCCTTCTGATCTTTGGTTCTGCCATGTACTGTCAGCAACTGGGACATTTACCAAACATCTCAGACTTCACCACAGTTTTGAAGCATTTTTTTAAAAAATTAAATCAAGGCTCAACAGGTGGTGGAAACAGATCCTACCTGACAGCCAGCTTTCTCCAGCATCTGAGCGTAGCGCACCGTTTTCTCGATCTCTTTGAAGACTCGGATCTTACAGGTGACTGGCACCGAGAGCTTTTCATTGGCTAAGCTGACTGTTGATGTAATGAGAAAGGTAGTTCCTTATAACTGCTGCTATTTAAAAAAAAGAGGATTCAGACATTGGTTTAACCATACAATTAAAGCTGCATGTCAATGTCAGAAACATAGAAAATGTTACTCGTTTCAAAAGCTACACACAGAATATGACAAAATGAGTAAAAACTCACCCATCCTCTCCAACAGCTCCCATTCATCTTGCAGAAAAACTCCATAGTGTCCTTAAAATAATAACGTAACATTAGTTCGGGTCCTTCGTATCAGTTCTACTCTAGATAGTTATTCTGAGTTCAGATTAGAGCGTATGTACCTCTCTTAGCTATCATCTGTGGACAGCCCAGATTGAGATCGATGGCGTCGCAGTGATCCTGGGCCAGGACAGCAGCCTGGAGGAACACCTCCGGGTCATTGGCACAAAACTGGAACCAACATACAAACAAAACAGGACATCGATTTCGCTCCAACTCCACATGAGAAACATTGAGTTTCAAAGTGACGTATATTTCTCACTATAGTCTGATTATACTGGTGGAGGTGGAGTAGTGGAGCAATATTATCAAGAAAAATTGTTATTTCAGCACTTTAAATCTTGAACTTTTAACTGAAATGCATAAAGTCGTTTTAATCTCAGTTGAACTTTTTTTCAGTTAAAACCTAAAAGGAGGTCCAAAGCCTTTATCATCAACTACATGATTTAAACAAAAATACTGCAAGAGAAACATCAGCAGGAAACAGTTTGGTTCTGTGTCTGATTTTCGGATTTTTAAATGGCTCAGTTAGTAAATGAATGTATGTGAAATAAAATAAGAACGATACAATGTGTCAAAAAGTCTCTGCTGAACAAAAAGCGTGATTGTTTAAACAAATCTGATGTCATCCCTTTGGTCACTGCACTCCTTCCTCTCACCCAGAAAAAAATAAGTAAAAAAAAAAAATTTTATACATTTAAAAAATATATGCCATATATATATTTTTTTTTTATATAAGAACTCACCTGGGTAATCAGGGGTCTGTCCTCCTTACAGATTTCATTGTAAAGGTTTTCCTTCCTGTAGTTGGCATCCCGGACAAATACCTGAGCGTGCAGCATCGGCGTGTAGCAGAGCTGGGCACCATGTCTCCTGCTCAGCAAGCGCCAGGCCAGCTCGCTCTGGTCCACCATGGGCGCCACCACAAAGCGCGCCTCCCCCAGGGTCTTCCTCCAGAACTCAAAGCCCTGAAGCTTGGCCATCACAGCTGGAGACCACAGACAGCAAAGAGCAGCGTTATATGAAGAAACACTGCTGCCAGGCTTTCTCTCTTGGTGATTACGACGGCCAGCTAACGAATGTCTACAGAAAGCTAAAATCAGAAAGAAATCATTGAAACTATACATGCAATTATCAGTTCATCAGAAATCCGAATTTCCCAATATTCCCTAATTTTGGCTCTGAACAGTGATCAAAAGGACAAATAGTGAACAAACATAAATATGTGAAAACTAAGAATTCCCAGAGTTTTTGGTGTATGAACTAGAACATCCACCCACAGAATGCACATCATAGACTTTGTTTTGAGTTGAATTTAAAGCCCTCAGCAGCAAAAGGTAAGTCTGTGAGAATTAGACTGAGCAGTTTAGAAATGTGTTTGTGATTGTTTACAGATGTCAACATGAGAACCTCTGTTATGTTATCACCCCTCTGGTGTTTTATTACTGCTTTATATTTAGGCATTAAAAAGCGTTTCATGCTCGTTTCCGACACGAATGTCTAAAGCTTTATATAAGATAATCAAATAGCATGTTTAAAAAGTAGTGTCAAATTAAATAGTCAATATTTAATAATGTTCAGCGCTTCCCTGCAGCTATTTAAATGACTAAACGTTTTTTGGGGGGGCAATTCAGCACCATGGAGGATCTCATAAATAATCAAATGTTTAATTATTTGACAACAGCGAGTTTGATTAACTTCGTTTTGTTTTCAAACGACTTATTTCCTGTTTTCTTTTCACCTTATAGCCTTCAGTAGTCCTAAAACTTGTTAGCTGTGGTGTCGCTAGCAGAGCCGCGCTAACCGGCGCGCAGTTATCCCGGGTCAAACAGAAAGCTGTGGCAGAGTCCCGGCCTCCTGGCCCGCTGTGCGGCCAGCGAGAAGCGGGACCTCGGTGTGTCTGGAACCTCAGGCTGATGTTTCACCTGCTTCACTGTGACGCTTGGAGACAGCTCCTCACGCGGCACCTTCAGCCATGTGCAACAGCCAAATATCACCGGCACGGAACGTTTCTTCTTCTTCTTCTCCGCTTCAGCTACTTCTGGTTCCAACAGACCCTTGGTACGACGCCCCCCTTTGGTCATGATACGTCACAGCAGATATTAAAAATATTTAACTTGGAGCAGAATACGTTTAAATGTGTATTTTGTATGCATTAATGTTAATGATTGGGTCTCCCACCTTCACCATCAGGAGTAATCCTGACAGAAGATTGCATTGATAAGCTAAAACTGTTAACTGAAAATGATTCCCGCCATAAACAATACTGCACAGATATAAAACGTAATTTTTGTTACATTTGATTTATTGTTTGGGAAGGCAGTCTGCAGGTGAACTTTGCTGTTTGACATTTAAAATAAAAGCACCAGTTTTTTAATGCACCAATCCTTATTCATCAGAAGAAAAGTGAGCCATCACCATGGATACTGACAGATCCATTACTCACCCAGCTGCTGTGTGATTTTCCCTCATGGTGCTCAGATTACAAAAAACAAACTGATTAGTTTACAGTTAAAGAAACCCTCCAAATGATATTTTTAAAAGGACGTCTTCTGGGTTCCCTTCTACTGAATATTACTGTTTCTGCACTGTATACTAAAATTTCAACTAATAGATTTAATAGTAAGATGTCATAATAGCATCTAACCTTGTTTGTGGCTGAGAGTTTCTGGTTCAGCAATCCTGGTGTTTTCTACCTGCTTTTTGTAGATGATGCGGTTCTGATGAGTCAGAATGAAACCATCAAGATATTCTTATTGTGTCACAGTGACCCTGCTAGCATGTTGGATAATGGATGCACAGACAACCAGAGATCTAGAACAGCAAAAAATATATTTATTGAAACACTCACAAACACTACAGACAATAAAAAACACACAAGGAACAGTAATGTGTAACATTGTCCATAAAAAAAATGTAATAGCAAATTAGAATTACTTTGTTAAAATATTTTGATTAAATATGCCTTTTTACTCCACAAACAGCAAACCATGTTGCAGAACACACTTTGTTCCACAGAAAGCTATTGTATCACCTCTGCTGGACATCTTGGGTTGTGAAACTGAGTGAGCTCAGTACTTTAGAGAGGCAGTATAATGTTGTCAATACAAGTAAGCTCACAATAACAGCGATTCACAATCAGTAGCAACGACATAACCTGTGGAGAGTGAAGCAGACTGGAGCGTCTGTTTCACAGTGAAATGCTTCTCTGTCTTTTGAATGTCACAATAAAGACTTCAGGCATAAAATATTGACCCCCAACCTCAAACTCAAGAGACAAAAGTTGCAGCAGGACCTTCCAACCAGCCGCCACATTCTGCAGCCACGTTGAGTATCGCTTCTAACTAGTACCTGACCTGGTTAGTTTGTGTAACGTCACAAACTGAGGGGGAAGACATTTCCTGCCTTGTGATTCAAAAGTGAAGAGAAGAAAAGAAACTACAATCCGTTAGAAGTTTGTCACACACAAGATTTGAAGCCATTTGACAGGAATGAGTTTCTGGTTATACAGACACAAAAAGCTTTTCCAACACTTCAGAATGCAGAACAGCAGAAAGCAGCACTTTGTTATTTAAAGGATAAGGCTGACAGGATTCTGCACCTTTTTTTTTATCACAAATTTCCTGAAAAAATAAAAACTAAAAAATATATAAAGTATATGTTATTAGTTTTTACGTTGTATTGTTTTGTTTTTTTTTTTACGTGAGGCACTCAGTTTTATTTCCGGTATAAATCTACTTTTATAACTTTCTTTTTAATGACACGACATGAAATTGTATTTTCCCCTTTACAGATTGTTTTTTGTTTTGGTCACTCTTGCGTTTTTCAGATAATCAAAAACACTGAAATGGTAAAAACGGAAAATGGCCTGTAATTACAGTCATTCAGTCACACACACACACATACACACACACACACACTGATGGCAGTGAGCCATGTTGTAGCCACTCAGTCAGCAAAATCAAAATTCACTTCAGAAAAGATTATTTCGACTCTAGTGAAAATGAAGTTATCCAAACCAACCTGGTTCTAGCTAAGACATTAATTGGCTCCCTCGTTAACTCATCCAGACTCCAGTAAAGCACAACGACAGCTTTAGCCAGAAACAGACAAAACAAAGGAGCCCTGGAGAACCAGAATCCTTCCTAGAGACCTGGGAAGGCTCCTCCAGAAGGTCACAGGAGGACAGAACACAGCCTGTTAAGGTTAGAGGTCAGGGTTAAACAATAATACAGACTAGACAAAATGGCCTCCATGGAAAACACTGGTGAGTGATGATCTCCAAAATATCTGTGGACTGATGAGACAAGGTAGAACTTTGCGGTGGATGTTGTCCTGTCACATCTGGGCTCAGAAAAACGATATACTGACATCCAAACATGGTGGGAGGGACAGTCTGACCTGGTTTGCTTATTCGAGATCTGAACTATATATCTATATTTCATTAACTATCTATAGTTAATGAAATAATGAAAACCATAAACAAGCATTTCTGACAATCATATTGCGACATCAAGAATATAATGTGACACAGAAGCACTCCAGCAAGCAAAAAAAAAAAAAGAAAAAAAAGAAACGAAACAAAAAAATGGTTTTGGGATGAGCAATTTTAGTGTATGGATGGCAGTGACTGCTGCCAAGAACTAAATAACCAGTTCCATTCTCCCCTGGTCAGGCTGGTCTGGATAGGATTCATGCAGTAGTACATAAAACCTTCATTTTAAAACTCCAGTTTGTTTTTACTCAGGTCATCTTTGATAGTAAAGAAATGGTTACCAATGAAAAACATTTGAGTTGAACTAAAAGAGAAAAAAGCAAACGAGGTAAATACTTTTTCACGGCACTGAATAGAATTGTCATTTTGCTTTTTACTAAGCCTGAAGCATTAGGTTGTTTTGAAGTTCAGAATTGGTGATCTCTGTGACACGCTGTTCAAACCTTGGAGCAGAGCAAGACATTATATTCAGCTTGGGTCTTTCTTTTTAAACATTACGTTTGTTCTTCTATGATCGGACTCTAAACTTAGGTAGGATGATTTACTAGCCTTTCATTCTATTCCCCCTTTTATTGAAAATGAATTCCCTTCCACTTCATCAAAGATTAATTATTGAAACAAAAGTTAAGCACCATGTAAAGGACCACAAACGAATAGTCAAATTAGAGAGTCATCAGGCGCAGAGCGGCACAGAGGATGTACTTGAGTTAAAATGCAAGGAGCTGGCAGGTCTAGAGGCTCACCAGAGGACAGCAGTGGCAGCCGGACTGGAAAGATAGTGTGGCAGGAAGCTAACAGAATGTCTGGCAGTCATCTGACACAGACAGACAGACAGACAGACAGACAGACAGACAGACAGACAGACAGACAGACAGACAGACAGACAGGATGCCATGTAGTCGGACTAAACAACATCACTAGGAGCGTGATGGGGGTCTCACGCAGGGTTTGAAAGAGGTCAAGTGTTCTAGGTTCTGCCTGGCATGCTAGGCTAACCCCCTTGGTTAGCCTAGCCTTTCACACACACTCTGGTTTCAACAGTGTGTGTAGTTGGCCCCATAAGTTAGGCAGTGTCTTGATACAGTCACCCAGCCTGAAACATGGTAAAAATGGACGATTGAATCCAATGCAGTCTGTGTCTGGTGACCTTACTCTCTGATGACATCACTCACGGCCTCTAGTGGCTGGTCTGAATCAGCTCGTTTACACCCCCACTGTTCTGTAATTGTGTCAAATTCCATCCAAATCAAACTGCTCCATATTGCTGCATACTGCTGCAGTATGTACCTGACAGAAGTATGTTGTTTACATTTGTTAAAAGTGTTGAGGCCGTTTAATATGAGGCAGATAATCTGTGAAAAGATCAATCTCCTCCACTTCCTGAGCTACTCTTGTCATCTGAAGAAATGCACTCAATGCAATCAACCAATCAGAGCCAGAGGAGGGGCTTAATGCTGTCAATCAACATTATGAATGCACTGCTAAATGTGCTCATGGTGGAAAAACGACTTACTATTCTAGGAAAACAGTTTATCTGCCATCATTGGTGGCTATGCTAACTGGCCTTAGCATTCATGGCAGGCTTCACTGTGGGGAACAAGCTGTGATTGACAGCACTGAGACCCTCCTCCTCGGATTGGTCGTTTCTGACAAAGCAAGTTCAACGGAGGGACGACAGAGGAGCTGGACATTTTTTGCACATTATCTGTCTCATCCCGTACTGTCACCTCATGATGACAGTTTTATAAAATGTGGGGTGTTTTTGTTAAAAATTACATATTGCAACTTTACTGTGTTTCTTTTTCGGGGAGCTTACATTCATCTGTACTAATCATTTGTTATGTCATTTGCTAAAGCATAGAATGCAGAATTTTGACAAAATTATCCCTTAATTTCATTTGCTGGTGGTGACATCCATAGAAAATAACTTGAACATTTGTTATAAACTATATACACACGGCAGCACTGCGGCTCAGTTTTCCCATTCGGCAAACGTTAAAACATTGAATTGAAAGACGGAGCCGACACAGCTGTCCACGCTAACAATCGTTTGGATGGTAGCAGAGTCACAGCTACTTTGGTGACAGACATAAACACATCGCTCACTCAAACATTGAATTATGGCCAAAGCTTGGGGTTGGAAATGCTGCTAACTAGTACGTTTCTCTGTCTGTACTTAGAGACAGGTTTCAGGACAAGCAGCCATGTCACCATTCGTCTCCGGCTCCTTTAAGAACCTCTCCACCTCCTGTGAGTCCACTGCTACAGTCTTTGGTCGGACATCGTTGTTATTCTTGCTCTCACTCTTCCCTTTCTCTGGCATCTCCTCTGTCGTTCGCTGCTCCTCTTTCTCCGCTTTCTGCTTCGTCTTATCATCTGCCGGTGTGTCGCTCTCACCCAGAGAGATTGTCAGTTCACAGGGATTCCTCTTGATAAATAAGAAGTTGCAAGTAGCCAGAACCACTCCTGAGAGCAGTACCTCACTTCCTGCCAGCAGGAAGACGTACATGTAGCTCTTGGTAGCGTCCAGAAGTCGCCCTGTGACAAAAAAACAACAACAAAAAAAAAACGATGACAAGAAAAAATGTGGAGGTGCACTTCCATCAAGATGGGACTTGAGTTTACCAGAAAAATGTTTTTTATTTTATTCATTTACAGATCAAAATGATCATGTCACATGTTAAACATAAGTTTTGAATGAAAAGGAGTTTGAAAATCTTAGTCTACCTCTTCTCTTCAAAGTCATTTTACTACACCATGCCACAAGGTTGCTCAAAGATCACCCTGCACCCTTTACCTGAACAATATTTTTCTTCCAACAGTTTGAGTTGCTCAACAATCTGTTTCCAAATCAGCAAACTCTGAGGCGTTGGTCATCTCTGCTCTCCCTTTAGTTCCTCCTTTCCCTAAACTTTCCCCAGTTACCTCCAACCCAACATCAGTGATCTTTAACAGCAGTTACACATTTTACGTCATTTCAAGTTCATCATCAAAACCTCTTTAGCTTCTGATTTAGCATTCATTTATAATATCATGACAACCATAACGTATTAGTTACACTTATCATAATCATAATTTGAATTACTGTTGGCGTTCTAATGAAAGAAAAACAGGAATCATCCATGATTCTAATTATTTGAAACCAAAGTTACGGTTGTTTATTCTTACAAGTGAAACAATATTAATATAAGTATTTCTGCTTTGGGTCTCAATCAATTATTCAACGTCTTCTTTCTGTAAAACTTTCATGCGTTGAAATAAGGAACAGTCTCAACGACAACACTCTCTCTGCCTCACTATGATTTCTTATGATTAAATACAGAAAGAAATAGAAATAAAGCAAAGATTGCATGAGACAACACATAAAATACAACCTCACTGATTTTCTTGAAGTTTGATTTTACTGTTAGTTCTTTGTTTGATTTATTTTAAATGTAACTTCATGCATTGCTAATATGAAGCAAACATCTCCAGAGTGGGACTAATGGGATGCCCTCGGGTTATCTCAACATATGTTATGATTATTATATTTTTCTATTTTCTTCTTAATCATTTTATTTTGTTGTTGACATTTTACTTGTTCAAAATAAATAAAGAACACAGATTTCAAATGGTCTAACGCCCTGAAAAGTTTGTTCAATTTTAAACAATTCTTAACTCAAAAAACAAGAACGGCCTCTGCATCACTGCCCCATCGCCCCGGCAACTGGGCTTAGCAAGTTGTTTAGGGGAAACCCTGTTCTAAAAAAACTTACTTGCTTAGACAAATATTAGAAATAATTGACTGACCTGCACCTGGTGGTCCCACCAACACAGCAATAGCTTCCACCAAGAGGACAAGGCCAATTGCACTGGAGAATTTTTCAGTGCCAACGATTGCCATCAGCACCTCAAACTGCAGCGCGCCCACCATGCCGTAGGAGATCCCGAAGAAGATGCAGAAAACGACCAGAGACACGTAGTCTTTGGACTGGAAGAAATGTAAAAAAAAAAAAAAGATCAGCTTACAGATTCTAAACTCTCTACATGAGTGAGCAGAAAAAAAACAATTATTAGTCGTTAATGACCAACAAGTCTTCTCCCACCTGTGAGCCAACCAGGTCAGCAATTCCATTAAAGAGCATTGCAAAGCTGAACAAGTAGACACACCGAGGTCGCACCCATTTCAATCCGGCAATCACACCGCAGGTTGGTCGAGCAAAAATATCGATGAAGCCCAGGGTGGTGAGCAGCAGGGCAGACTTGGTGTCCTCGTTCCCCAGCTCCTTGGCGTAACTCACAACAAACACAGGCGGCACGAATAAGCCCAGCACCATGATGGATGCTGCTAGGGTGTAGATGACAAACCCCCTGTCTTTGAATACAGAGAAGTCCAGCAGCTTCTTTTTCTTCTTCTTGTCCTGCTGGTCGTGTTGATGTTCCGCGGGCTTGGGATTCGGTAGGGGCTTCATGAGGGCTCCACACACACAGCAGTTCAACAGAAGCCCACCAAGAATGAGGAAGCCTCCCCTCCACCCGTAATGGTCCTGAAGAAGCTGACCCAGAGGCGAGAGGCAGCAGAGGAACACGGGGCTCCCAGCAGCAGAAAGCCCATTGGCCAGAGGACGCTTCAGACTGAAGTACCGATTGAGCATGATGAGAGATGGCTGGAAGTTCAGAGCTAATCCCAGACCTTCAGCAAACACAAGGACAAGAAATATTTATGTAAAAAGTCTGAAATTTAAAGGTGCATCGTGCAACTTTTACAAAAGTCTGCTTTACACATATTCTGTCATCTGAAAAAAGTTGATCTCCTTCGCCTCCTCCCTTGGCTACTATTGACATCTAAAGATGTCAATAGCTCCCGGTGAAAAACAACCCATCAGAGCCAGGAGGAGGGGCTTAGCACTGTCAATCAAATCATGTATGCACTGCTAAATGTGCTAACGATGCAGAATTCACCATTCCAACTAGAGAGCAGGTTGTGAGTAGTGTGTACAGAATTGTGATTGACAGCACTTAGACCCTCCCCCTGGCTCTGATTGGTTGTTTCTGATGGCAGCAGGACTACAGGAAGAAGGCAGAGGAGTTCGATTTTTTTCAGACTCATATTATTCTTTCACCACTCAGTGATAGTTTCAGCACATATGTAAAAAATATATTTGTAAAAGTTACACACTGCAGCTTTAAGATGGAACACTAGAAAATGTTATATTTTTATGAAAACAAGACTTTGTAGAATCCATCTCATTCCTTTGCTTATATGCATTATCGGCCTGTAACTAGACAGATAGACAGTTGCATAAAGGAAAATAATGGATTCAAAAGTTTGTGCTTTTGTGCAAATTTAATCAGATTTAATTTTAAAGTCTTACTAAAATTACATTCAGTATCTGTCAATTAGTCATTTGACAGATAATTCAAGAGAAATCCCAAGGATGGATTTTCAGCTTCACTGAAAATGTGAATAAGAAAAAAAACAAACAAACAAAAAAAAAAAAACACTGAAACCTGTGACGACTCCAGTAGAGAGGTAGATGTGGATGATGCTGGTGGAGAAGGAGGCCAAGATCATTCCCAGAGAGGCGAAGAGGCCTCCCACCATCATCACAGGGCGGCAGCCGAAGCGGTTGACCATCATGCTGCACAGAGGACCTGCACAGAGCAGAGCACAGACAGTCTGGACACTCAAATATTATCAGCTGCTGCATTTAGGTATGGTTCAGTAGGTTAGTTTGCTGTCAGTTTATTGGGTTTTCTTTCCCACCAATATCTGGCCTATATCACATGTGTAGGGCCACGCAACATGTTTGGGTGAGTGGTGCATTCAGAAGCACAGCCCCGTCCCCAGATTTATGGTCAATCGTTACCAGGCTAACAACTCGAGCCGCTTGGCCATCTGCTACAAGAAAGCCAGTTTATACATGGAGGTTTAGTGGATGGGTAGTGGTTCCCAAAGACATGAGAACCACTGTGTGGTGTGGAACACTGAGCTGGGCTTTTGAATGATCTCCAGAACTTACAGTTCATGCTTCATTTTTCAAATTACTGAAACGCAGTTTGCCGTGACTGTTACAGGACAGACATTTTCGGCACAAACGGATCAACTTCAACAACTCACCAAATTTCACTGTGATTTACAGATAGAATTTCATTCAATTTCTATAGAGCCAGTTACAAGAAATGTCTCTCTGTAGCACTTTACCCGACAAGCAGGTCTAACTGCTGTGAACAAAAACTGATAGTGATGATGTGCAGGGTCTGAAAGGCCCATTGTGTACACATGAGCTTCATTTTCATAAGCAAAATGAAAATGAAGTTACTAGTGTAACTGTAATAACTGTTTCAAAGTCATACAGCAGCACAACTCTGCTACTGGAAGGAACGCTCCATCTCCCCAAACTACATTCTGCTATCAACAATCCCCCGGCGCCTGCTCTCTGGTGTCGAGCATGCAGATTTAATGACAAATGTTTAACTTTGATCAAATATCACAGTTTTGAGGAAATAAATGAGAGGTTGTAAAAGAAAGGGATCCAGACATAAGAGGAGAAAATAGTAATTGTCTGTCAATTTACCTTTGAACCGGGTCTCCTGTTTAACCCACAGTTAAGTCAAACTAGATATTTTTTTAATGCAGTAAACTGAATGAATTATATTAATACTTGCTTTCCATTTGTGTATTGTGCAAACAAGCAGCAGCCTACCTGTGCCATAAAGCATCGCCAGCAGGATGGAAGAGATCCAGGCGGTGTCGCTGTATCCAACCCCAAACTCCCGGATCAGCTCTTTGAAAAACACACTGACTGCTTTCGGGAATGCGTAGGAGAAGCCTGTGATGACAAAACATCCAGCCAACACTGCCCAGCCCCATCCTCCATCTGGGGCCTTCACTGTTGGTGCGTCATCATCCACAGCAGCACCTCCCATGGTGCTTTATGGCTGTTCCTTAACGGAGGCAGTGAGATGCTGGAACAAACATAAAATATTAGGAAATTCAATTTCCTCTACATTTTAAATTCAGATCGGCAGCAGGTGGTGCACTCTCAGATTGAATTTCTTTCCTCAGTGTGGATCCACATAACTCCTAAAACTTCTTTTTCATTCTGGCTTCAATAAACCAGTTCTTAATTGTACTGTATTGAGTAAATATAAAGAACTGTCCTGCAACAGGGACTCACAGTTCTTAATGAAGGGTTCTCCTCACAAATCTTCACAATCATGCATCACATGTGATGCATGTCCAGCAAACATGGAATGAAGAAATGTCGACTGGATCCACTGCCAGAAAAATCTACAATAAAAATCAGACATCATTTAATTTTCTCAGCATTTAATAAAATAATAAATATCTAGAATTTCAGACATTATTTTCCTCCCATTAAACACTAGTATATTGTCTGGCTAGTAAATATAGACACAAACAATTATAAATTAAAAACTTGTCATTTTAAATCTTATATAGCACTTTATCAAGTCCAGAGGACTCCATAGCGCTTCACATCACATTCACCCACACAGTGCGAAGCCACTGGATTGTAGCCACAGCTGCCCTGGAGCAACTGTGGCTACTCCAGGGCAGGCTACCATGAGGCGAGGCTGCCATGTACCAGCGCCACTGCACCCTGTGACCCCCAACAGCAAGCAGGGTGGGCAACATGTCTTGCCCAAGAACACAACAGAGCAGAAATCCAACCTACAACACAGAGACTGCGGGACAAACTTGTACCACAAATCACCACCATCGTGCCCATCAGGCTATAGACCAGATCACTCTTTGCCAGCCACATGGAGAGGACATCAATGCCACAACAGTGTTTGACCAACTATATAAACTTCCGACTGGACAACACCATCCCCACCAGAACAATGAGATGTTTCCCTAATAACAAACCAGTGAAGGAACTGTTGAACCTGATAAAAGAGCCTGCAGAGAGCGCGACAGGAAATTACAGACAGCGGCTTTGACAGAAGCAGCTCAAAGTCCAGATTACAGAAAGCAAGGAGGAGTACAGGAAGAAGCTTGAGACCAAACTACAAAGAAACAATGTCATAGATGTGTGCTCAGAGATGAAGAAGATCACAAGCTTCAAGCAAAAGGATTAGACAGGAGTCCCACATTGCAGCTCAGGAGAAGTGGCATCTCATCAGTGATTTCTATCAAATGGAAATGGAATCATGGTTTGGCTGTGTAACTGGAGGGTATTTTGTCATAATTAACTGGTATGAAGTCTTTACTGCATAAATGAGTAATTAATGAGAATGTCTGTGTCATAACCTTTATCACTCAGACCTGATGCTCTGACGCAATCATTGATGTGTTACTTGACAGAGCCACATTTGTAATGTTGACAGCTGCTGTGGTTTCATCTGGAGTGTTTGAAACTGTTGATAAGGCAAAGAAACCTTTCCTTTGCAATGTCATCATGTAGACAAGTTGGATGCTTTCCTTTACAAATGTCACGTGTGGCCACGGCAACAATCCTTGGTGTTTACATGTGGCAGAGCTTGACGAAATGTGTTTAAGAAATCTGAAGATGTCCTGAAACCCTCTGCATCCTTTGAGCTTATTTTTGTCCATTTACGTCCCAAGTCTCTGAAAGGTCTTTGGACAATAAAAACTTGACCTCAGGTCAAGTCTTTGCCACGCATCCCCACATCTCTTGTCATTACTTTAATAAAATGTTCCCTCAAAAGAAAGTTTGCTTTTCAGTTTCATTGTGTCAATATTGTCTTTTGCTCTGACAAGTCAGACTTGAAGCTTTCTCTAGCTGCTCTGAGTCTGATGAGCTCTTTCCATTGTTCATAGACAATGATCCCTGTTGTCCATTTTAATTCATTTTTCTTTATGGTATCATTTTCTCTGTTACACAGCAGGGCGCTCTGAGCACCAGGGCAACCATAATTCAGCTGGAGAAAACATTTCAAGTTCAGACAACAGATTCTCTTTGCACTCAATGTTGTTCTTTAATTCTTGTTCCTCTCTGATGCATTAAAGTTCGGATTTAATTGGTTCCTGTTTGCAGCTCGTTGCTAAATTCATCCATTTTTTAACTCAACTGTGATTTTGACCGTTAGCTTCTGAGCCATCAGCCGTTAGCGCGTTAGCCGCAGCTAAAACACGTCATATGCGTGCAATTGATTATTTTATGGTTTTATTCCAGTGCTTTTTTTAGGTTTATCACAAAAATAAACACATTAACAGGACAAAATACACATGTATAGTAATACTTTTTACAATCAACAAACCTTTTGACTCTTCGGAGTTGCTGTCAATATGAATCAACATGGAAAGAATAACTGCTGGGATCAACAAGCTGACTGCTATGCAACAGAGTAAACAGGAAGTGCGAGCTCAAAAAATAAAATCTTACAGCTAAAACCGGAAGTCCTCCACGTTGGCTTCATAGAACGTTAAATGAAAGAGTCTAATAATGACTGATCATAACTTTGAAGAACTCAACTATAAATATATTGAACAAATAAAACTCTTTATTGGCCACATTAGCTAAAGTTACAGCAGTGATTCTCAAACTTTTTACACCAACTATCATCTTAGCAAGTTTTCTAAGTACCACCCTCTGGATACATTTTTAAAGTAGTTTTGGATCAAGATTCTGAAATTTTGTTATTAGAAAAATTCAACAGTATTTTATCCGTTTATCACTGCTTAACTGCCTCACAAATGCAATTTTATTACGCATTTCATTTGTATTCAGAGGCTGACGTTTCTGTTTGCAATTAGAAACGTTTAGATGTAAATGTTGTGAGGTTTTACCAACGCAGACCTCCAGGTCAGTGGCTACTTTTTTAGAAAAGTTACTTGCAGCAAAAACAACTTTCTTTTTGCATGTTTGTATTTTTCTCAAGTTTCTCATGAAATCTTCAACACAAAAGAGTACTACAGCATATAAACTGCTCCAGTGTTTGAAAGAACAAAAGAGAGAAAAATACATCCATATTATTAACTTATGGATGTATTATTATTATTATTATTACAGTTAAGGTTACTTCATACTTCACAAGAACAGAGAAATCATTCTCTCTCTCAGGGCTTCAAGATAATTATGACATCTTGCAAGCTGCCAGTTTCCGAATTCTTCCAGCTTTTTTTTGACACATTATGTCTGCAGACCTTTATTTGTTTTGTTTTTTTTGCATGGTACCGAACAGTTTTGATATTCAATGACTGCAGTGGGAGGACTTCCTAGGAAGTCTTTATTTGATGTTTTTGTGAAGTCGGAGTTCCTTGACAGCAAGTAGCAGAGCAAGCCTCTACAAGGCCTCAATTGCTCCACAACGAATCCTCCATCTGTAACCTTCACTCCGCGTTTTCACAAACCGATAAAGAAACTGATTGATAATGTTTACATTCTCGTTTTGTTAATGTGATTTATGTATTCTGGCAAAGTTATACACATGCATAATCAGGTATAAGGTTTAAGGAATGGATGGATGGATCCATTCCTTAAATGGATGGATGGATGGATGGATGGATGGATAAACCGGGGAGCCCTGGGTTACCTGCCCCTCCTGTTGCTATCCCAACCTTTACATGGAGTCAGTAATTTAAACAATGAAGGAATGAATGAAATGTAATGTTCCCATCCTTACTACATCAGCATGCAGCATTCACTGTCTATGCGGTGAAACAATGAAAGAATGAGTTTCTAACTGACTCGGTTTGTCAGTGGACCTTAAAGCCACTAATTGTGTTTTACTGCTGTTTTCCAGTCTTTAAAAAGCTGAAAGCCTTACTAGCAGCAAGGCTTGGAATCATTTTTCCACTTACTCTTGAATAATTACCATGAGACTTATATTTATGGGGGGAAAAGACGAAAATATGCAGGAAGCATTTCATTTGAAGACTCGCCTCTCAGACGTCCTCTCTCTTGACCTCCACAAACAAGCAGCGCCAGAAGATCAACAAGTAAAATTTACAGCTCTGCCTCGTCCTTTTACGCTTTGTAATGGGAAGGCTCAGTTGTGCTAACTTCATCCCCCCGACCCCCACCTGTTATTTATATGCTCCCTCAGGCTCTGCAGCGCTGCTACACAGCCACCTAAATCAACAGCAGCCTTACAAAATCCTAACATTACTTTGTATTGAATAGTCGTGCTTGAATCCCCAAAGGATTCTTTTTACTCTTTAAGCCTCGACAAATAAAGGTTGTAAAGTCACTGTTTTGACTGTGATCTTGCAGCTGGAGGCCCCATCACCTGATTTACAACCTGAGGAAACAGATGGAATGAGCTGCGCAGTAGAAATGCCTGATTGGTGAAGCCAAACATCCAACAGCCAGTGTCCGGGAAACACGTTTCTGATGGGAATCTGACGCAACAAGTTAGAAAGAGTCTGACCCATGTCTCAACAACACAGATTCTTTCAAAAGGTGACTATTTATTCATATTTTTAAATGTAGCTGTTGCACAAATGTATTTCCAAGAAACATATATATATATATATATATATTTATTTTTATTTTTTTTTTCCAGAATTTTGGTACCACACCCAACATCGGGCCTGACGTCTACAGTCTTGCTAAAACTCTCTCTTCACATTGGAGGCCTGTGGTTTCCTTATTTCTCACCATGTCCAGACATCAGTTTGTGACCTTCAGTTCACTTTGCTAATGCAGTGGAATAATGAGCCACACAACACCAGAGGGGCCAACAGCCACAACAACAAGACACATGATGACAGCTGTTGATTCCACTGGCCAGGATCATTCATGTTTTCACTAATAAATAAAATTAGCATTTGAAAATGGCATTTTCAGATCAGATTTACTCAATATTAACATTTGATGTATGCATGGATGGATGGATGGATGGATGGATGGATGGATGGATGGATGGATG
>VMRN01000049.1:2922128-2991777 GCA_010277015.1 Poeciliopsis turrubarensis
GGATGGATGGATGGATGGATGGATGGATGGATGGATGGATGGATGGAGGAAGGGATGGAGGGAGGGATTGATGGAGGGAGGGAGGAAGGGATGGATGGATGGAGTGTATTGAATGAAAAGAACTCAGTTGTGAATTGATGATGCTAAAAGTAAAACAAAATTGAATTCGATTTATCTCCAGCAGAATCCTTCATCCTTTCCATCCAGATAAACCGTTGAAAATAAAACCGTTTTCCAATTTAACTCGTATCGATTCATCCCCGGTACATCGGCATATTACTCTACTCTACTAATATTTCCCTCTCTACATATTTACATGCCTAACTTTAATAGAATTGGTAACGGTGAGGACAGAATCTTGACATTTTCAAAATAAAAGCTTGACCGATCAAACCAACACCTCCTGACTGGAGAACGTTCTGCTCTACCTTCTCTCCTCTCGTCGCCGCAGCAGCCTCAGACCTTCATCCTGCAGTCATTTCCTGCAGAAACAGATCGATTCTAGACCACCGAGGAAAAAGTCACGCGTCCCATCGACATGATGCATTTCACTCAGTCGTCCCGGAATTGAAAATGCCACTTGATCATTAATAATCGCGTCTCGTCCATCTGTGACAGTCGTTGGACCGCTGATGCTGATGCGAAACAGGAAGACGTGCGTCTGCAGCCAGCGGCAAACTGTTGAGCGTCTTACCGGATGATGCAGCGGGGAGCCGTCCCTCATCCAGCCTCAGCACCTGCGCGGCGTTCCAACCTGCACGTCCACCCGCAAGAGCGTCAGAGCCGGGCAGACCGAGCTGCTGCTGGGTCCTAACGCCCCCCCTGCCTCAGTCTGACCTCACCGGGAGAAAACGCGTCAGCTCATACGTGCTATTTATAGGCTTTGTGTTCTGTGGCCTGAGCATCACCGTCTCCCTGCTGACTGCGCAGACTTCCCGGACGGTTCGGAGGGTTCCAGCTGCAGACGGCGCCCACACAGCCAGAGCTGATGGAGACATCTGAGCCATCAGGGGCTGTGTTGACAAAATGTCCCTGAAGACAAAGCGCCACCTGCCAGCTCCGAATTATTTATACCCCTGATGGATTCATCAGAGGCAGCGTTCAGCTTCTGTGCGCCTCAAAACTGGAACAAATGACCAGAAAACTGCAATCCAGCTGAAACACTGAGCTCCTTTAAATGAAGGCTAAAAACCCAACTAGTTAGAGCTGCTTTTGATTCATAATAACAGGAAGTTTGATTGATATATCTGAAGAATATTTGATGGAGGATTTTGATGATATGGTGATATTTAATCACATATGTTTATTGCTTGTTTCACACTAGGATAGCATATTGTGTTTTTATGATGCAAATCATTTTAAACTGCCTTATTGCTGAAATGTGCTTCACAACTAAACTTGATTTGATTTGTTGACTTTAAAAAAAAAAGATTTAATAAATAACTATCACAATTATCACAAAATAAAAGGTTCAGGCAGAATAAACAGTGACTGGAGTAGATAGAGACTTAACTCAATAAAAGCAGCAATACTTCATAATATTATTGCTAAAGTAAAAGTGAAAAGTCCCAGAAGTTGCTCTCAAAAATGTTACTCAAGCATAACTAAATGTAAATAGTTACTACACGCCTCTGGATTTGAACGGAAATAATTTCCTTCAACCAAATTGTTTGGTTGGGATATGAAATAAGACAGGCTTCTCCCAAAAGGTGAGAAAACAATGTCATCAACTCCTTAGAAATCCATCCCACAGTGGTTTTAATATTTAATATTGGCATTTTGAAAATGATTGATGCCTGTCTCTATAATCAGTAGAACAAAATGCTGATCAGCTATTTGTTTCTTCTTGCATTTTGGCTCTTCATCTTTGGTAATGAATGTGATTTTACTTTGTCACAGTGGAAACCTTTAGATGGGTAAATCTAACATTTAAACTGCGAAAAGCTTGAAAAAGCCAAACTTTTCCCTGGCAACGTGCTGAAAAAGATCCTCAAAGTGTGGACTTGAAGCTGCAGCATTCAGGAACCTGGTTCTGACCTAAAATATGAAATTTTGTCATTTTTCTCTTCGTTTTATATTCCTCTTTTCCTTTGTGCGTCATGTTGAAATGTTATGCTGGAACCACAGCCCCCATAGCTTGTTTCTCTGCAGCCATTTTAACTCTGACTCCACCTTTTGTTTTCATATTGGATTTCATTTCAGCTCAGTGTGACTCAAGCTCTGGTTTTCTCGTTCTGCACTGAGCTTCTCTCTGGCTTCGCGTGTTGAACGGCTTGACCTGGTCAGCCTGGTTTGTTCATGTCGGAGGATCAGCCCTGGTTTCTTTCGGGTTGTTTTTTTTTTTTTGACTTGGTCAAAAACACAAGAAGTGCAATGAAAGGTTAAAATAACAATAAAAAAAAATGTGTATTTACACAACACGAGATGATTTTATTTGTAAAAAATATTGCTTGGCTGACACGAATAATTTAACAGCCTTTGATTTCAGATGGTTCCTTTCAGATTACATCAGATGGTTTTATATCTGTGTGGTTCCAATATTTACAACCTCAAGCTGAATTTGCACAAACCAGACATTTCCTTCAATTTCTTAAGACTACTCACACAAGTTCTTTAATCCAAACCTCTGCAGCTGTTGTTGTTGTTGCATGTTGTTTTTCTGTTGCTGTTCCCTGCATTTCTGTGACTGGCGTCTTATCATGAAGGAAATAAACCCAGCTTAGAGCTGCAGCGTCAGGGCTGGTTCAGCGGTTTGCTGGTGCTCAGTCTGTCTCCCACATCCCTCCACAGGAAACATGAGCAGACTCAGCGTCACACTGATCTCAGACCAGAAGAGATCTCTACTGACAGCACACATCTTCAAACATATGTATTTATTGGTGTGGTGGCGTGACCCTTGTACAAAGGTCTTAGACCTCGACAAGTTTGAATCCTGGGCTTTTGACCTTATTTACTTTCGCACAACCCACTTTCAAATCAAGGTCAGCAGAGACAACAAACAAACAGCATACCAGGAATGACCATTTTCATTGTTGCAGTTTGACCTATTGCAGTTATTCTACTCTTAAACATCTTCCATGAAGGTCACCATGACCTGTTGTGTAACAGTCCTGTTACTGCACCAGTAAAGATTGTTAAACAGCGCCACCCAGTGGTTAAATTACTTTACCACTACTCTAAATGACATACCGGCACATTTTTTGCCAAGTGATTTTCTTTATTTTTTGGGGGGCCAGAATCACTTTTGTTGATATCCAACAGCATCATCTACACACACACACACACACACACACACACACAGTCAAACATAATTCATTAAATAGCTTAAATAATAAGCTGTTGGGATGTCAACAGACTGAATTCAGCATTGCTCCTCAGACCTGTTGGATGTTAACCTCTTCTGTCTCCAGCTGTTTTTTTAAGAGAATCTTTGAGCTACTTCCTCATCACTTCTGCACTGTGACCTGGCTCTCCATCCAGTTGGGATACCCACAAATTACCACCAATTAGCTGGATTAAAGATGACATTATATATATATATATATATATATATATATATATATATATATATATAAATGACATCTGATCATTGACAGAGCTGAAAGCAGCATCACACGTTGACTGCATTGAGTTTTGTGTGCTGTCACTTTACAGGAAACATCTTTGCGTCTCCTACTGTCCATGTTTACTTCCTGTAATGTCATTGGGTCTAATATCTTTGGTTGTGTTTTGCATTTCTGGATTTGTTCTGTTTTTGACCAGGAGACTCTCAGAAAGAAGTTTTTAACCTCATCAACTTATTTTCTTGGTTAAATATAGGATACATACATTTGGATCTTCAGGTTTTTTTGCTGCCATATTTGACTTTGTAATAATTATAATCCTCCCTGAAAGTGGCTTGCCAGCTGCTAAGCTAATTTCTATACAGTTTAGTTATCAGTGGACATCCTGAAAGTTCTCTGCAAATCAGAACATGAACCGTGTCTGATGCTACATATGCTAGACTAAGATTACTGCAGGATAATTTCCTCATCTGCCCTTTACATTTCTCAGCAAATTGTGTATTCTCAACATTAATGTGTGTACTCCCTACAATCTAGAGTCACATAAAGGAGTTAGAAACTCCATCTGCAGGTCATCAAATCAAACATCTACACATACAAGTACTTTTTAATTTATTTACACAATTTTAAAATACACAAATACAGTGGCATTACAACTGAAGAGCAGAAGTATTAAGATGGGAGTGAAAGGAAAAAAAAAAAAATCCCATGAACCCACAGTATAAGATGTGGGACCTGAATCCAGAACACAACTACAAGCTTTTAGGACTGGTGGTGACAGAATGAGAAACGCCACAGAAAACCCCATTCCATGGAAACGTGTACTTGCATTTATCATAGCCGTCATCAGAGAGACATACGAGTTATTCTATCACTTTAGTTGTTTTTCCAAGTCAACGAGTGAAATACATTTTCCAAGAAAAGAAAAGGTTCCTTCACAGGAACCCTAATGTGGTGAAGCATTCCCAGTCCCTCTATCAACAGCTCGTCCAGAAGCCCACAGCAGCTCACCAGGACGTGTAAACAGGTGCATCCTATACACAACAACAGAACCAAGGGACATGTACAAGTTACAACTACAACCCATTCCCGCATCGACTACAGAAAATGGCCTACAAATATTTCTCATCAGTCTATCACATCAAGGAGTTCCTACTTTAGATCAGATCCTCAGGAGGAGCCTGAAGTCCGGGGCCCTTTCACTACGCAGCACTCAGTCCACAGCTCCTAAAAACCCCCTCTGCTTCCAGGATGCTGGCCTTGAAGCAAAACCCGTCTATTTTCCATGTAAACAGGAGAGTGGAGCCATCTGATGCCGCAAGCTCTGCAAAGTTTAATTCTAAATATTGAGTACTGCAGCGTTGTTGAATCATTTATGCCACATGAAACCAGGAAAATCCCAAAGTTTACCCAGTCGGGTTAAAACCTGACTGAAACGTTTAAGACGTTCTCAATGATAATCAGCACTATTCTCATCAGCAAAGTCAAATATGTACATTAAGATACGGGTTGGTTAGTAGTGCCACAGACTGAAACTGCTTTATAAGAACTTCAAATTCATTTAGTTGGACATTAGCAACTAAAACTGTTCCTCCACCAGATCCTGAAAACAGGGAGAAAAGATCCATCAGTTCATGTTTCTCATACTTTCCCCAACACATTGCACTGTTTAAAGGTTCTGTGAGATCAGCTACAGCAGAGTGAAAACAAGGGTCCAAAGTCCTGAAAAACTGCTTCTGATGGTGACATTTATCTAGAAAATGGACAAGTTGTGCTTTGGAGAAATGAAAAAAGGTGTTTGGACTCAGGGTGGAAGCAGAAGGACACAAGGTCCAAGGATCAGGCTGAAGATGCTGTGGACGTAAAAGCTTACAAAAATGTTTACTTTCATATATATATTTATATAAAAAGAAATCGACATGTTTATCCCACCTGTGAGCATGGAAACCCCTAGGACACAACCACACAAAAACACACGAAAGCCACGTCACTATGCACTAGTGTTAGAAAGAAAGAAGTTTGGTGTGGACAGACTGAGCTCCTGACTCACTCTTCCATTCACAGCTTTTCCCACGCCACTCAACCTGAACACTAACTAAATGTGCTGCATGTTTACCATATTCCAACAGACCTGAGGACATGGACACAACTCGTACAACAGCCTCCTTCCCCCCCATCTTATTCTACCTAAACATCTCATTCACATCAAAAGAAGTAAATAAGGAGGCGTGGACTGCGGGGTTCAAAGTATTTTACACGACACACAGAGTTTAGGCACTGTGCTCAAACACTGCCATGACGGAGCAACTGTCCATCTGACCCAAATCAAAGTAAATCCAACAGGTTGACATTGAACAAACACCGCATTCCCCGTTTTCATGCTGATCAGCTGGTGTCCATGTTTTTTTTTTTTCTGCTAAAAAGATTAAAAACAAGTAAAATCAAAAGTTGGGAGAAAAAAAAAAACAAAACAACATTTGGCCAGAGAAAAGTGAATCAATGGCTTCATCAACAGCAGGGAGGAGGAGGAGTTTTCACATCTTCCACAAGTGAGGAAGAAGGGTTGCTCTGGCTTCAACTTCGCCAAGACGGTTGTTAAGGCAACCAAACTGGTCTCCACCTGCCCGTCGCTCTCTCCCTCTCTCACACACACACATACACAACCTGCTGACTGAGCATCTCTTCTCCAGTGAAGTGAATAGATGCGCAGGCAGAGCCTGGTGCATTGGTGAGCAGTTCTGGGTTGTTTGAGAGTCCTGGTAATCTATGTGAATATGTGTGTGAGAGAGTGTGTGTGCTGCAGGTGATGCATGTCGAGGCGTCCTGAGCGAATGTTGGGCTGTTTCACCGCGGAGCTGCAGACTGGAGGCCGCTTGGTGTAACCCGGGACAGAGCCTGGAAACGGGAAGATTAAACACATCAGCAGATCATAAACATCTGGAGACTAAAATACAGTCAGGAGCAGATAGGTTTTAAGATAGTAAAAAAATTCAAGCAGCACAAAAGATTCATAAAGTGCTGAAAGGAGAATGGTGGAGGCTGAAGATATAAAGGGGAACAAACTAACAGTCCAGAACACCCACAGCTCCCAGTTAGCAGAAAGCCACCAGTTAATGAACTGCTGTGGCTTCCTGGTTGTTCTGATTGGTTGAGTAGAAAGAAAAAATGATGTGGGACAAAAGAAAAGGGAAGTTCTGACACAATGTTCTGTTCTGTGGCTGCTTCCTCTCTGTGGTGGATGAACTCATGTTTCCTCTCATGCTGACTCTTCTTTTCACTGACTTGATTCTAACATATTAGCTCTTTATTGTGACTTCTGAGGGAAGTACCTGTGAGGTGGACATGCGAGACGTGTCCTGTCGTCCGGTCAGGTCTGATGAGGAGATGTTGACAGGTGCTCCACGATGAAGACGCATGCTCACCTTCCTCTCCTTCTCCATACCTAAACAACGAAGAGAGCCAAGTGTCTGTCACCATGCAGTTCCTCTGAAGCCGCCTCCAACCTGGAAAGGTTGTGAAAGCATCTCATTGATGGACGGACGGACGGACGGACAGCGCTCTGACCTGTGTGTGAAGCAGGGTTGAGAGGGGAGGGGGCTGCGGCGTCCTGAGCTGCCCTGGCTCTGCCTGAAGCTGAAGCCATGCCTCTGGCCCCGGGGTTCCTGCTGTGCCTCAGCCTCTCCTCGCGCTCCCGGCGCTCCCTCTCAGCGTCCTCCACGGCCCTGTTGGCGCCCTGACACACAACACAGCCCCACAGTCACCTCCAGGTAGCACAGTCGTTTCTATAGCAACAGTTAGCCTGTATTTAATCTGGATGGGGTGTCCACATACAGAGCTGAAAAGGAACCAATGTTATTTTAACTTTACGCCAAAACAGAATATTAGACCATTGAACAGATTATTGCATTATCATTGTGCAACTTTTTTCTTTCACACTTGCATTTGGCTGTAACAAATCACTAAATGATTCAAGTACTTTGATTATTAAAGGGGCAGGATTAGATGTTTTCCATTTGTTGTGCCATTTATGTTACCTTCAGTTGTTATAAAAATGTTGTACACATCAAATATGACTTAAAAGAAATCTGACTTTATAATTTACCACAATAAAATTGGGAGTCTGTCTCTTTAAAGACTCTTGCTTTTTCTGAAAAAAAAAAAAGCCTTCAGGAAGTCATCACAACATGGCTCCTCTATCAACCCTTTAACACTCAGCTATGTTTTTATGAGGAAATATTTTTTGACACAAAGCTCAAAAAAAGTTGATTTTACATCATACCGCTTCACTTTAAAACAACTGAAACCCTGTTTGTCGTTTATTTTGGACTGAATTTCGATGGTGTGTCGACACAACTTACAAATTTGAGCATGTTCCAATCAAAGACGTAGTCATAGGAGAAGCCCTGTCTGTGGAAGAGGTTCCTGAAGAGCTGGCGGAGGTAGGAGTAGTCGGGCTTGTCGTCAAAGCGCAGAGAACGGCAAAAGTTCAAGTATGTGGCAAACTCAGCTAAAGCGGAGAGAGACAGATCAGGACATCAGGCACTGCTGTGGTTACGGCAGTAAGAAAAGCCCTGAAAGGCATGTTAGCAGCTTAGCTTACAGGGGTAGCCTTTACACAGGACCTCAATGGGGGTGGACATCTTCTTCTCACTGATGCGCTCGTACTTCTGCCTCTTGGTGGCAGCTTTGAGGCCTTGCCAGGGAAGAGAGCCCAGGTTGAAGTACATCAGGACGTAGCCCAGAGACTCCAAGTCATCCCGTCTGGATTGTTCTGAAGGTAGAGACAAGGTGGGGTAAGCAGGGGGCAACGCACTACAGCAACATCGGCAGCCATCACCGCCTCTCACCAATGCCGAGGTGTGTGTTTATGGAGGCGTAGCGGGCGGTGCCGGTCAGGTTCTTGTTTTCGCGGTAGGGGATGTGCTGGTGCGTGCGAGCGTCGCGGTATTTCTTAGCCAGACCAAAGTCGATGATGTAGACCAGGTTGCCCTTCTTGCCCAGCCCCATCAGGAAGTTGTCCGGCTTCACGTCTCGGTGGATGAAGTTCTTGGAGTGGATGTATTCAATCCGGCTGATCTGGAAAGGCAAGTCAGACTCACATTAATAACTGAAAACCACAAGACAGACAGCAGCAAACAGACCTGAAGACACCTTCAAGGCTTTCCTCTGCAGCTTTCCACCCAACACACTACATAACTGAGAACATTTAAGGCTCTTAGTGAAGGTCAGAGCACTTTCTCTCACCATCTGGTCAGCAAGCAGGAGGACGGTCTTCAGACTGAACTTCCGAGAGCAGAAGTTGAACAGGTCCTCCAGACTGGGGCCCAGCAGCTCCATCACCATCACATTGTAGTCTCCCTCAGCACCACACCACTTGATAGTTGGAATCCCCACTGGAAGTACAAGTAAAGGTAACAGTAGTAATGATCTGGTATTCTGATATAAAGGAACCATTAAACAGTATCAAATGTTCAGTCTGAGGAATCTGTCGACACATTCATTTACATTTTACCATCAAGGGCCAACAAAACCAAGACAAGTTATTTTAATAGGTACTTCTGTGCTTTGAACAGAATAAGTAATAAGCTTAAACAAACCAGGTAATACAGCTAATCCTAAACAACGTCTCAGTCATCATTTTAATATTTAGAAGTAAAGTAGTTGGAATAGAACACGCATTCTACGCATTTTCCATTTATTTTATGGAAAATACAGACTCACCATTTGTACTCATTGTTTCATTAATCCTGGGAATGCTTCAAATATTTGCTTGGCTGTGATTGTGGCTAATCTGAAAACTTGATGACTAGATTATTGTAAGATGATTTTCTTTCTCACTAAGTAACTTCAAAATAACTTCTGATCTGGTATAGTTTGGTAGAAAAGTATACTGCTCAAAAAAAGTAAAGGGAACACTCAAACAACACAATATAACTCCAAGTACATCAAACTTCTGTGAAATCAAACTGTCCACTTAGGAAGCAACACTGATTGACAATCAACAATGATTTTGTTGTCAGCACATTCAGCTTTGTACAGGACAAAGTATTCAATGAGAATATTTCATTCTTTCAGATCTAGGATGTGTTATTTGAGTGTTCCCTTTATTTTTTTGAGCAGTGTATTTTCTGTGTGAATGTTTTTATTAATTACCACTTAAACTTTGGATCAACTAGAGACAAAGAAAATGATTGTTTCTGTTGAGTCAAACCAGCCGCATACAAGACTGGAGCTGCATTCAAATCTTCTGCATGAGCTGAATTGTGACTCAGAAAGTTAGAAATGAGGAATAAAAATGTGAAAAATATTTCACATTTATAATGTGAAATATTTTAAATATAACCCGACACCTAATAAATTTTTGATTTAGAAAAAAGTCATAAAATCTTATCTTTTTTATTATTTTAATATCCTACTTGTAATTCGAGACTGCACAGTGGCGCAGTCCCGACCCCACTAGGGACAAGGGTGAACAGATAATGGATGGATGGATGGATTTTTGAATTTAAATAGAAAATATGTTAAAATAATTTATTGAAATGTTATTTGCAATTTTCATCTTTCTGATTAGTTACCAGTCAAATGTACTAAGTCGCTTCGTTAGTGTAGTAACTGCAGGATGAACAAGTTTCTGAGCAGAGAAACGGATCCGTCCAGCAGGAAGGCTGTGGGGCTTTCTGCTGCAGGAAACCTCAACAACTCAGCCAACTACAATCAGAACAAATGTGCTGAACTAATCTAAGAATTACTAAACAGAGAAGTAAAAAGATATTGTAAAAGCTTCTTTACATATTTTGTAGCACCGCCTGCAGGTTTGCGAAGGGGCATGAAAACATTTGGATTCCTGGGTTGGCCAACTGCTCATCACTTTTCTTCCCGGAAACTAGTTTACTAAGTTTAACGAGCCAAATATCTTCTTTCGAAGTGATGACAGTTAGTGTGAGCTGTTATGTAACTGGTAATATGCAAATATTTGGACTTTTGGTGATGGACGAGTACGTAAGCGGTGGATTTGGGAGTGTCTTACCTCCGCCTTGCATCATCTTGTAGATCTTGCTTTCGATGTGGAGTTGGGGGTGTTTAGTCTTCACACATTCCAGCTTGATGGCCACCTCTTCTCCCACTGAGATATCAGTACCTAGACAGAGACAGACAAGGTTTAGCTGGATGGAGCTAAGAAATCGGTCAAAGAGTCTGAACACTGGAGCTGCATCTGGTCATCTCGGAAACAATGAAACCTTGTCGAAGCTAGGTATGCTAGCAGCAGCTACAGACCTCCATTTCTCTTCCTGACATGTCTAATAGCATGATGTTACGAATGCATGGAAAACATTTGACCAAATGAAGAGTTCAATTTGTGGACAGAGAGAATTAAGAATGCTAGCTAAACCTGTCAAACGCAAAAACCAGCCCAACATTTCAATACACCAGTTCTTATTGAACGTCCAGCAATATTTTATGACAGACATAAATAGATTTTCATCTACTTTGCTCATACATGAAGGGTTTCAGGGAAATGACTTCAAAACTAACCCTATGTTTAAGTGCTGAGGTTGCCTTCTTCCTAAACATGGTAACGGAGTCCAGCAAGTCCCCGCCCCTCCACACACACACACACAGAAACCCGACACCACCTTACGTAATCCCATTACTCCCGCTCACATGTGAACACACCGTCTCATAGCAGAAAGAGTTTAATAGCAGCTCTGATGGAACATCATTGATTTCTCTGTACGTCATCTGGCACCCAGCAGGGCGGGGTCATGGCTGCGCTGCATGGAGGAGCGGGCTCTCAACATGCAACTGGCAGTTCAGCAAACCAAAGTATGGAGGGAAATTACAGGACATAGGATTTTATGCGTTACATAAATGACCACAGTTCAGATTTAATGTGTTAGGTGTTTGTTTTTAAAGCGTGTATCCTCATTTACATAAGACTCATTGGGCCGTAGGTGTCAGAGAAGTTCAAAAGGATATTTTTCAACACGACCCACCTGACTCCCAGGTGCATTAAATAAAGAATCTATTGCAACAGAAACATCTGAATTAAGCGGGTGTTTTACAGTGTGTGCTCTCTGGTGTCAGAGGAATGGGATTTGTCTGAACAGATTTTTCTGGGGAATGCAGCACTCCCTCCCTCGCTCTCACACTGAGGACTGTTCCTGATATGCCAAAGTGTTCACGTTGTGTGCAGGGTGTGTTTTTCTGCTGTGCTGCTAGTGCAACATGTTCAGACACGTCTCTGCAGACTATTATTTCATGAGGCCTCACCAGGAAGCGCTGCAGAAACATGCAAATATACTGTGACTTGTATAACAACATCACCTCCACTGTTATTAGTGATCAGAAAGACAAACAAGCAAACATTCAGCCGTGTGATGACGCCTGGTGTGACGTCAGCCAAACATGTCAGCAGACGGGCAGCGCAAAAAAATGTCTCATAAGTTTGATGACTGAATCACCAACAACACAAAGTTTCAGCCATTCTAAGCAACTTTTGGTCCGTGAGTTAAAACAACCTTTGTGTTAGGTTTGCTTGTAAATATGCCCCTCCCTGCTAGCATACATGGCTGGAGCGTTCTCATTTGACAGTGATGTGATATCATCAACAGTATCTGTTAAACAAGTCTCTGTGTTCCTGTCAGACAGGTAGCAGCCTTAGGGAGCGTTTTATAACACCCTGCAGCAGAACACAACCAGCTCATAGACTCAGTGACCATCCTGTCCCACCATGAAACAATCATCTATGAGCTGGAAGGAGCGCTTGGTGGTAAATAACACTAAACAAATGGCTTTTCTTCACCTTCAGTCAATCAGGCCTGCCGCAATTACCAGTTATCACAAAATCTGATTTTTCTGCTTTCATGTGACAAAAAAAGACATTTTGTTTGTGATTTTCAACATACCATGGACTAAAACACTGGGAGAATTGACAACCTTTAAATTACTGATGTTATGTGTACAACTTATTTCCAATAAATGTTTATAGTTATTTAAATATAGGCTAAATGAACATGATAGTGGCAATCACATGAATTTATAGATATCTTAAAAGCAAACACCTTGGCATCAAAATATATTCAGTGAAACAAAAAACAGAAAGGCAGAAGGGCTGGTTTCATGCCTGTATGATAATGTTATTAGACAACACAGCTAGTGTTCCAAGAACAAATACATTTCTGTACCTGTTGTAAGTGACCTTAATGTCAATGTGTACAAGAAACAAAGTGGTTTGGACTTTCGTCTGATCCTGATTAGGTTGGGACATTTCTTTGGTCTTTATATAAAACTGTCCTCTGACAAAGCTCATATTTCTGTAACCTTGCTGAGTTTTCAAACAAATATAAAATACATGTATAACCTCCTGATACTCCATGATGGATAATACCAATCACATAGGAATAGAAAACCTCAGGTCAACAGGGTGACCTGAACCCACCCTGCTAATGACCCGACAGGAACAAGCCTTTAGGTCTCAGAAACATTCATCACCATCAACCAAGCCAAACTTGGTTCAAACACGATGAGTGAATCACAGAGGGACATCTGCCACGGACGCCTTTTAATAGGATCTTGGTTCTTGTAAAAGAAGCACGAATGATCAAAAACTGCTCCTGTTCTTAACGCAGGCAGCAGAGGGTTAACCGATTTAACAGAACCACACACTGCTCTGACTCATTTACAATGTTACAACACATTAGTCATCAACCTCTCAATGGAAAGGATGGACAGCTGAGTGAAGACAAAAAAAAAAAAAAAAAAACCACTAAGCGATTATGCAAGCGGCTGGCAGCTCTGGCTATCAGATTGTACAACAGGTCATGTGGAAGAAAGGCCAGATCCAGTTAATTAATCTAACCTCTCCTGGTTTCACAGCCGCTAAGTGAGGACATTTAACATCGCTCTGGGAGTTTCAGTTGAACAAGACCAGTTCACTTTCAGAGCACACAGCCTCCTTAGGTCACACAAGCGCACAAAACATTTCAAACCACGACTCCAGCACAAATGCTACAGATTTTAGTAAAGAATACTTTACCAAATTTGATTTGATTTTTAAATGTAAAATCAAATTAAAAACAAAATTAACAATAGTCTAATGTAAACATTTAGTCCCAGATGTAGTCCCAGAAGGGAGACCATAACATCTTGCCTTTATGATTAGCAGATCCAAATGTGATTTAAAACAGACATAAAAAAAAAACATCTATCCAAAACTACAAAAAAGGTTTTCTTACAAGTTGCACATGTGTTGACACAAATGTAACACAATATACTCAGATACTTCCACGACAGAATCAATAATTAAGCATTATACTGGAAAACATCCATAGAATCACCTTTATGTCTACATGTCATCCACCACAGAAGATCAGACGGGACTAATCTGAAGTAAAGCAGACAGCTCCAGTTCGGTGATGGTTCACATTTAGAAACCACTGCACCTCACAGCCAGGCCTGTGACACTGTTAGAAGCCAGAGGTGAGGTTTCCCAAGCAGAAATGTGAATAACTATGATTAAAGCTCCAATATAAGCCTCAAAGAAAGAGCTATAGCATGGTTACTTCCTTCCAGAAGGAAGTAAATGACAAATGGGTTTTATCTTTAGCTGGTCAGCAGCCTTAGCTAACTGAAGACAGCTACATTTCACTCAGTAGAGATGAAGCTATATTTATACAACATGTTCGTGACAGCTTGTTCTCAGAAGGATTTAGGTCCATACCATCAAACACAAATCTTTGGGCTAATCTGTAAAATAGCATTCTTTTGACACAACTTTTTTCATATAAAACATACGATATAAAACTCGCTGAAAGGCAACCACAATAGATCTGTTGAGCCTTTTTTTTTTATTTTTTATTTTTTATTTTTACTCAGCTGGAAACTTTCGTTCTGCTTAAAACCACAGAAAAACACATGTAGGCAATTATCCCTGAACGCTTCACAGGCTCAGACTGAACGATCATTCTGGTCTAAAAAGAATTTCAGGTGAATGAGAGCAAAAGAACCAAACCAAAACTTTCAGATTTGACATAGCTAGCTGAGGACAAACCACTTAGCTTCATATCAGCTGACAGTTTTCCTAGTAATTTGAAACCTTCATTTGGACACTGGGTTGAAATGATAACGGGAACTAAGTTTCTAAGCCAAACACAGTCGAAATAAATCGCTTACTGAACACATTTTCAAAACAGAAGATGGAAATCCTAGCTTACTTGCTACAAAAACTACTAGCCTACCAGCTAACGCTAACAGAGAACACAACAGCTGATCGCCTATCACCAGCTCCTTCTGAACCTCTGAAAAAGGAACCAGTTGGCCAACTTCCTCACACTTTCCTCTTGATGTCAATACAGACACAGACTCGTAGACAAGTTTCAGTGACAAAAACATACCCAAGTATATGTCTCCAAACGATCCGCTTCCAATCTTTCTGCCCAGTCTGTATCGGTTTCCGACTCTCAACTCCATGTTGATAAATCTGTCGTTGGCTAGCAAGCACGCTCACTAGCTCCAAAATATTAAAAATATGGTCAGCTTTGGAGTTCAAGCCCGTTTACAATTGGAATAGAATCAACCAGCAGATACCGGAGATCCTTTCAAGCGACAAAATCTGTTCTGTGGCTGTCTCCGGCTGAAGTCGGCTCCGACAATCTTTCGCCTCTTGTTTTAAAATGTTAAAAATATCATATTGCGACAATATGGCATTTATAGGAAAGATGAATCTCTGTACTTTATGCTCTTGCTGTTTTTAAAAATGATACGCCTGAAATTTCCACGGATGAAGATGGATTTTGAAAAAATTCCGTCAGCTATTTGGCACGGTATCGCGAGCTCGCATTAAACTGCTCTATGTTAGGACCTTGCTCAGCAATCTGCTGGGTCGGTGACGCCACTTCCTTGTTCGATGATGGGGGAGGACACGACCAAAGAGCGTGTTGTTATAGATCCTCTAATAGATACTAGTGTCAGTAACCCCACTAATTCTCAAGCGGTCTGCATTACATTTGCTCAAGCTATATATATATACATATATATAGCTTTTGACATCAACTTTCCTGTTTTTCTGACGTCGCAATCCTTAAAATCACTTTTCAAAGAACTTGTAACAAAATATGTATATTTTATGTTACAAGTATATTTATATTTTATATATAAAATATATATATATAAATATATATATAAATTCTATAAAAATTTATATATAATTTTTGTTTTCCAACTTATATGTTCAACTATTTTAATAAAATCACATTGTGAAGTTTTCTTCGCTCGGACGTCATTGTCCCATTCGTTATGCTTCCAGTGCATTCAATGTGTGAGCAGTCTCCTAAAGCTTAAAGGCTCTGGTTTCACCCAACAACAAAAGATCGCTACCTTTGTCCCTCTGGCTTTTGTCCATCTGCAAGTGGTCAATGAAACGCACGAGTTCATTCTTCGGCCATAAAAAGAAAATATTTGAAAAATAATAATAATAAAAACAATTCTAAAAATCCGCAGCATTCTGTAACTCGTGCAATGCTACTGTCATTGAACTTTAAACCTTTATATCGTTAGTACATCACTTGATGAAAAGTGTTCCCTGGTATGTTTGGCAGTTTACGAATTTCATTTTTTTATTTGCGGCTGATCCTCTTCCCCTTCTTCTTCTGCTACATCATTATTACATAGAGGGAAATTAATAAATAACAACGTCACACACACACAATAAAAATATTATGTTTAACAACATCAAAAACAATATCAAATTTGTATTAGTTAAGTTTCAGCGAATGGTTATTTATTACGTTTGTCGGTTTCATATTACTTCTCTTTTAGCACTTTCTTCTATTATTATTATTATTATTATTATTATTATTATTATTATTATTATTACATAGAAAAATGAGGACAGAAAAGGACAACCTGTGGTTGGACCATTCACTGTCTGCCTTCAACTCGGCATCTTTATTCTGAAAGGTTCAACTCGGAAGTAGTTGCTTGTTTGGGATTTACCGGTTTCTCTTTCATTGCTGACTCCTTTCAGTGCGGAGAAATGGCGTTAACTGGTGATGAGAATGTGACTCTCAGAGAAGTCGGGCTGCCAGCTGCTGATGTCAAAAGAAGTGGAGACATTACTGAAGACGGAGCAGTGGACAGTAAAAAGAAACGGTACAGTTTCCAGGAAAAACTTCTTCATATGCTAACAGATTAAAACTAAGTTTGGACAGTTTCCGTCTAAAACAGACACACAAAATAAAAGGTTTCGCGGTGATTATAATACATAATTATGTGGTTTTCTAAGGTTATAAAATGATTAAAATGTAGCCTGACGTGGAGAGAGACACTCACAACAGATTCCACAGTTTCAAAAAAAAAAATTGAGTTAAAAGTGATGGAAGTGGAAGCAGAAGTAGGTCCCAAAAATGCTGGGTATGAACTTTGTAACTGCATCACGTTGGTAAAGTCAATTCTGTGCAGTAGAGATCTGAAGTCTTCTATATGCCTCCTGATAAGGAGGAGAACTTAAGTGATTCATATGTATGCGATAGTCAGAAAGAACAGTCACATCTGGAAATAACCCGTCCAGGTCCTGCGGCTTGGTTCTGTTAACATTGTGAGAAAGTCCAGAGCCATTCAGATCGTTCAGTAGCTCTGTTGCACTTTTACGTTTTACATAAATCCAACTTCAAGGATGCAGTTAAAACCAATGCAGAAAACAGAGCATTGATGGATTCTTTGCAGATAGTTAAAAATATTCCATGATTTAAAGATCTGGACTGGACAGCAACCATATATATGTGTATAATTTTTATTTTATTTTGTATTTTTTTGCATTTCTTCATAAAATAAGTCAAAGGTACCTCTTGTTTCTTCAGGACCGAGTCGTGTTTTGACCAGCCTGTGGACTCAAGTGTTCATGAGGTCATCAAGTATTCACCTTCTGCTCTTCCTGGTAAGACGACTGTCATGAAGACTGATGACACTCTGACCTGTTGCCGGTATGATGACGTGTTGTGCTGCTTTTATTCTTATTTCCTGTCCCAGCCAAACATTACGATGCAGACACAACTGAACCAATCAGCTGTGGTCTATCCACTATGAATGACTTATTGTCATGGAACCGAAGCGAGGCGAACCCCTTTAATGTGGCAGCCGTTCCTCTGGCACCTCGGAAGCCCCGTCTGGTCAACAGTCTACGCCGGACATTGGTGTCCCATGACATGATGGGTGGCTACCTGGACGACCGGTATGGTGGATATATCTCTGGTTAAACTTCTTCCATTTAGAAGTTCTTTTTTTGAACGTTTGCTTTAAAATCTGTGTTTTTACAATGACATTTCATCTGTACTTCTCTTCTTAAGCTTTGTCCAAGGCACCAGTTCAGAGGCACCCTATGCCTTCTACCATTGGCAGTACATAGACATTTTTAACTACTTCACTCATCAGATGGTCACTGTTCCTCCAGCTGTGTGGACAAATGCTGCGCATAAACATGGAGTCATAGTTCTTGGTAAGCATAAAAGGCCCTCATCTGGATTAATATCCTGAAGTGGTTTTTACAATGAACTTGAACTGTTACACAGTTATGACAGAACATATTTAGCCGCTGACCTGACCTGACCTGACCTGTCTTCACACCTTCTGTTATAATCTGAATCACTGAGCTGCTGTTCAGGGACTTTCATCACGGAGTGGACTGACGGAGCGGCAGTGTGCGAGGCCTTCCTGAAAGATGAGGAGTCGTACCGGGCCGTGGCTGACAAGCTGGTCCAGATCAGTCATTATTACGGCTTTGATGGCTGGCTCATTAACATAGAGAACACTCTGAGTGTGAGTCATAAGTCTGCACTTCTTCTCCTCATGGCCTTCATGCCAAAACACGCTGGTTTCCTTCACAGCGGTGTGCATATTATAGAAAAACAACTTCTTAGTTATAGAAACAATAAAACATGTATTTTTAAATTCAAATTAACTTTAAAAATAGGATCAGAGAGAGTTTAACCAAAAAACCCTTTCTGACAACATACTTGATGTTGCTGCTTACACAAACTGTGTTTCCATTACAAGTGTGCACAAAACAATGTTGATATTCCACTAATTTTGAAAAACACAATTTTGCAATTAAATAAGAAACATCGTCCTCCTGCCATTTCCCCTTGTCGTCTGTTGTTTTCACCATTAGTACTGTTCAGCTATTGATCACATGACCCACACAAGGCAAAAAAAGGGTTTTCATTGCAGTTTTGCAAAATATGCTGTCAATAAAGACGAAAAACCACCTCACTTTAGCTCAAATACTTTTTATCAAAAATTTGGATTTTCTTGAAATTTGTGTGTTTCCATTCAGTGAATTTATTTTAACAATGGAACCAAAAAAAGCAAAACAACACCAATGAAACTAAACTGTACCCATAAAAGAACACAACAAAAAGCAGAATCATCTAAAGCTGAATATAAAGCAGACCCAGAACAGATGACAGCAGTTCCCGTTCTGTCCACTAACAATCTATAACAGATTATTAGTTTTTAATCACGCTGTTATTCCGTGTGCATTTTCACAAACGTATGAGACAATAAAAGAGCAAGATAGAGCAGATATTTTGATTCAAATTTGTTTTTTACCTTCCTCAATAAACTCAAAACACTACCAATCATTATGTAACAATTCAGTAAAACATTTTATACAATCAACAGCCTGAATCAGCACTAATTGCTAGTCAATAACACAGCCAAAAAATTATCACAGAAATGTCATGAGTTTAGTCAGAAGATCGGAGATCTCTAAATCAAATTACCATTAGAATAAAAACTTGACCTGATTGAGAAAAATTGACTTCATTTTATTAGGATTCATAGTCCTAATTCAGTTGAAAAAATGTAGACAACTTCCAAACAGAATGTATTTGTATCCCAGTGAAGTGAAATGCTTTAGCTGCTGTCAGGCATAAGCACCGGTGTAAATGTTTAATGAATAAGTCAGGCAGCGGGTTGGAGCCAGGCTGGATCTCTGCGCTGGTGTTTTGCAGGAGGGAGCTGTGAAGAACGCTCCGCTGTTTCTGCGCTACCTGACGGAGCAGATCCACGAGCGAGTGCCCAGCAGCCTGATCCTGTGGTACGACAGCGTCGTTGACAACGGAAAGCTTCAGTGGCAGAATGAACTCAACCAGTCCAACAGGCGAGTAGAAGGGAGAAAAAAAAAACATTTCTCTGATCTTCTTTCAGTCTGAGGTTCCGTTTGACAACCGCACAGCGCAGATCTGCAGCTTCTCCAGGAAAACTCCGCCTATTTTTGACTTCATGTGCTACAATCACTGGTGTTTTCAAATTTCAGTGGACTTATGGAGAGCATTTGATGATAGATGGTGGACAATTTGTTTAGGAAAGCTGACTTCCAGGGAACAGCTGCACCTCGACTCTCTCTCTTTAGACTTTGTCTTCTAGATAGCAGGATGTATTATTTACTGCTTTTAGTAAGAAAAATGCTGGATAAAGATCCAGCATTTTTCCTTGAGACATGAGCATTTTATCTTTAATATTTATGAAATACATGTTGTTGTCATCATAACACATTGTCCTAGAATCAAAATGATTGGTTTGTTGACAGTAATTTAGCTGTGTCACTCTTCTCTGACAGGATATTTTTTGATGCCTGTGATGGCTTCTTTACAAACTACAACTGGACAGAGGAGAACCTGGAGTGGATGAAGAACTACTCTGTCGTCCAAGGCCGTCAGGCTGATGTGTACATCGGGGTGGATGTGTTTGCCAGAGGGAAGGTGGTGGGAGGGATGCTGGAAACCAATAAGGTAGAAACCTTAACTGTCTGTCCAGTTGTTTCTTCTCAGATCACTGTCTTAGTTCTGCATTCTGTTCTGGCTGTTGACAGGCTCTGGACGTCATCCGAAAGCACAACTTTTCTGTGGCCATCTTCGCTCCAGGATGGGTGTATGAGAGTCAAAGTGATAAGAGCGAATTCCGCACCCATCAAGACAAGTGAGGCCAGCTCACCATGTGAAGTGCACACCGGGTGAAGCTCTGCAGGCTTAACGACACCGAGATGCTCTGCTTCCCCCTGCAGGTTCTGGGCTCTTCTCTCGGATTACCTGTACATCCACCGACCAGCTTCACAGCTTCCATTCATCTCCTCCTTCTGCCAGGGCTTTGGGAAAGCAGTCTACAGGAAAGGACAGGTACTCACAGACTGGAAACTGAAAGGCTTAAATGCACAAAACCAACCCCACCACAACAACTAGTATCAGTACATGTATATGATCAATGCTCAACTCTTAACGTGCCGGAAGTTTTTAAATGCCCGTGTCTTTAATCTTTCACTCTGATGACTAATTAGTTATTTAGTTTTAGGCTGATAATGTTGTTGTTTATCGTCATGCATGATAAACCTGTAGCATTCTAACTGTTTTATGCATAAAATCTGATCCTTTATGTCAGAATTATTTCACAGTGTTTTTGATTTTTTTTAAGGCATAAAAAAGGTGGGAAAAATGAATTGTAATATAAAAAAAATAACTTTTAGGATTTTTTTTTTCTAGGTGATCAGTTGTAATTTTCTCCAAATACATCAGTAGTATTAGTCTTTCAGGGGTTAAATGATGTCACAATATATTTTATTTTTTTACCTGCAGGAGTCTACAGTAGAAGGAGGGACTGGATATTCCTAAGTGTTCCTCTTGTTTTTCTGCCATATTGGATTTAACAAAAATGTTCTTGCACTTGCAGTGGACGGCCGGCAGAGGATAGGGCATGATGCATTAGTGTCCACCTCAGTGGTCTGTGTGTATATATAACATAAAAATCCACAAGAAACTCTAGAAAATGGCTTTTAGATAACTGACCACTGCAGTGACCGCTATGCATGAACGGGCTAATGACTGTCAGATCTTTCTGAAGTAGATCAAGCAATTTAAAGTTGACCTAGAGGTGAAAAGAACCGTTTGGTTGCTGTTCCTGTGTGTTGCAGCATGAGACGGCAAAGAGCTGGTTCAACCTGGCTGCTCAGGAGATCCAGCCGTTGTACTACCACATGGCTCTGGAGGACAGGGGCTGGGTCAGGAGCAGCGGCTGCCCTGAAGACGCCTGGAATGGAGGCTGCTCGCTGCTGCTGGATGGACTCATCCCCGCAACTTTAAGCACTCCAATTTGTGCCAAGTAAAGTGTTTAGATATACACATTTATATTAGCTATATAGCGAACTCTATATTTATCATGAGGCAGAATAGAACATCTGGCTTCACATGGTGATTTCATGAGTTTCTTGTGTAAGAACCCAACAGGATTATTTTAAGGCTACAGATTGGAGAGGATCAGAGATCAGTGTCATGTTCATGCTATAAACATTAAAAGAGTGACAGTGACTTTGTGTATTTGCCAGGATTTTCTCTCTCCATGTGCCGCTGGATTCCAAGGTCATGGTAACTGTGGTGTACAAAGCGTCTGCTGGGATCACCGTCTCTTTGCAGCTGAGGACAACAGACGCTTCTCATTGTTCCCACACTGATGTCCATGATGTCACATGTGAGTTTCTTGTGGAACACAACCTCAGGACCAAGGACAAATACTTGATCTTAAATACAATTCAAGTTAGAAATGTACAATCAAATGTGTGTTTCTATGAAGGAAAACAATCCAAAGCTGATTTGGGTGTTTTTGAAAAGGAAAGCAGTCCGTCTTAAAGTTTGAGCTGATAAATAAATGTTCTGTGTTTCTCCACAGTAAGCAGTGTGACCCCTGAGACTGTGGGAAGTGGACCGCAGCTAGAGAGCCAGATCTCTGAGCTCTGTGGAAACAGAGAGCTGCATGGATGGACTGTCAGGTGAGGCACAATGGCAGCGGAGCAGCAGCTCAGTTGAGTACACACAGCGTAAATGTCTGTTCTTTCTGTTGTTCCAATGTTGCTCGGAACAGATGTTCACAACTGGAGCTTCATGGCTGCGTCCTCAGAGAAGTGTGTGTCCTTATCCATCGGGACGGGGAGCCTCAGGACACGACTTTCAGCTGCAGAGTGGGAGAGATCATGGTGAGACGATGACTGCTCTCCACAGAGTACATGAATCGTTTTCTAGATGGGACAGAGAAATAGAAAGTGTTGCTGGAGAAGGTTTGCTGCATAAAGTCTTTTTAGTTTTTAGGCATCTCAAGGACCACTTCCAACATGAAGTCATTTTTTGTTTGGGAAAATTGGGGAAGTTTTTTTTTTAACTACCTTAACTACTCATTACAGCCCTTAAAGGGCTGTAATGAGTTTCATTCTACTGTCATCAGGTAGATCTCATTGAAACATGTGGCATCTAGAATTCACTAATCTTGCTTTCTATGACAGCAATCAATCAAGTTTATTTTATAGCACATTTCAACAATTGAAACATAACATTTTGTCTGAAAGATATTTCAGACAAATATCTTTATTCTCTACACAGGTGTGTTTTAAGTCTGCATTTAAAGGAACTCATTGTTTCAGCTGTTTTGCAGTTTTCAGAAAGTTTGTTCCAGATTTGTGGTGCATCATCTGAATGCCGTTCCTCCATGTTTGGTCATAAAGATAAAATGGCCTAGTTAAAGGACAGACCTATCTTTGTCATATAATTTAAATCAGTTTCATATGCTGTGATCTGGTTCTACTCTAATTATTTATAGTTTTGACTTCAGATTTCTAGGTTACGGCCATGTGCATTTTTCAGTCCCTGCAGAAACGCATCAGGATCATATTTATGTTTTCTAAACTTTTCTACTAGATTCAGTGAAGAACCAGTTTGGCCATTACCTTCCTATGCAGTTCTGCTCAGTCTGTCAGTGGGTCTCACGTTATTCTTGAACACCTTAACTAATTTCCTTTGTCAGAGGTTACATCTTGGATCAAGTGGAGATTGTTCTTAAATACACATAAACTAATTTTAAAGAGGATTAAACACGCTGACATTGAGTTTCTGGAATGGCCTGGACCTCAACCATTCTTAAACTTTATACTTCAAAAGTCATCTAACCCGATAAACAACTTAGATCAGTTCTTCCATTTCAGATACCAACAGTGATATCACATCCATCCAGAATGAATGTATCTGTATAGATCCAATAATTAAAACAAGCGGTTTACGTTATAGATGGAACCTGACATGTCTTGAAGGAACTGTTTTTCCACCTGCTGTGTTTCTGTCAGGTACTGGACGTGGGTACTCTGCAGCCACCCACCGACCCCGTTCAGGGCTTGTGCATCGATGACGTGGTTTGGCTGCGTGGAGCCGGTTCAACACCAGAGAGTTCGTCCCCCTGCCTGCGCCTCAATGCTACCCTGCGCTGGAACTACCCCGTGGAATCTGTGCGCCACTTCAGGGTGTACTGGAGAAGGCTGAGAGGACCGGACCCAAAAATCCCTCCAGGTCAGCTGGAGCTGCTGGCCCGGGCCTACTCCAACCAGTTCAGGGTGACAGAGCTGCTGGTGCCTGAGCCACCCACAGTGTTGGAGCTGCTGGTGGAGCCGGTGACCAGGTGGGGCTCCCTCGTCCCAGAGAGCCAATGGGGAAGAAGACAGCTCAGCTACACAGAATGATCTGAACATTTATTTCACTCAAGTAACTGTGTGCAAATACGTTCCACACTTTAAAGGACAGTCATTTATACATTTTGAGCATGGATGTTTTTTGAAGCAGATGGAATCATCTCAAACAGTGAAACCATCTGAACCCGAGCTCAGTTAAAGTTTTTATTTTTAAGTAATAAATAATGTGGTTAGAGTAACAAGCCCATCACAACCCCAGTTTTTTTTTATCCAGCTATTGTTTCTTATAATCAGATTAAGATTATCATCGTAATTTATTTGTTGGAATCATGGACATTTACTTGTTTATTCAATTCCAGGCTTCACATATTATGTTTTAATGTTGCCTGTTTTACTTATATATATAGTCCCCTTGATCTCACAGTAGAGCGAATGAAGCACCACGGCACATGGAAGCTTCATTCCACCATCACTAGTTACTAGGGCAACCTCTGAGTCTCAAACTGCATTCCTTGAAAAGCTTGCAGCGCCTTCAAGTGTGTAAGAAGGACACATTTAAAAGCTGTAGGACTCTGGCCCTGAAGAAATGTATTCCTGAGACCACGCAAACAATCCTGGTCTTCATAGAAGCCTCAATGATGAGTTGCTACGTAAAAAGTGAGTTGGCCACTCATTGACCAGAAGTGGCTGGTCTCATTTAAAAATCCATTAATTGATAAGATAGCTTATTTCTGTGAAAAACAAGGTGGCTAGAAGCTTCCATTATTGGTCACGCTTAGAAGGATTTTCCATAGAGAAATAGAGCAAGTTTTGAAGGAGAACCAGAAAATTGAGTTTGATTTCATTTCAGTTATTCTTCGTATCTTTTTATACAGTGTTTGCATATTCCTGTTTTCAACTGTGAGCACTGAACACTTTGTATTCGTTAACCACATACCACCTCAATAAAATACAGAAAAGTATGCAAATAGAAAATGTCAAGTGTTCAGGTGCATCAATATTCTTGCAAGGCAACACAGATGGCTGACTCAAAACGGTTGAAAGAAAAACAAACACGACTCAGTCCCAGTTCTTTCCTAGCATGGTTTCCTTCTGCAAAGCAAATCTGTTGTTTCAGTGACCCTGTTCCACCACCGTGTCAGTACAATGAGGGTCAGCTAAAACGGCTCCCATACATCAATTTAAGTATTGATAACTCCACTGTAACAGACATTCCTTCATTCTTTATTCTGATGATAATGGTTTAGAGCACCACTTCATAAAAGCATGAACATTTATTTTTTTGAGAAATTTGCATTTTCTACACCAGCTTATCTTTGCTGGGTCACAGGGTACCTGGTCCATTTCCCAGCTGTCATGAAGGAGGTGGGGTACTTCCTGGACACGAGGCCATATAAAAACACACACACACACGCACACACACACACAGTTAGGGCAATTTATAATAACCAATTCTCCTTATTTGCTTAATTCTGGGATTGTATTGAAGAAACCTCATGCAGAAAGGCTTTGTGGGGATTCCAACCATAGTTCTCAAAATATCAGCTGAGCTCACAGTTTGATCAGGACATTATTGTGGAGGATATCATCCATATCAGGACTAAAACGTTTTTGCTCCAATTTTCATTTCTACCACTTTCCAAGTGGAAAAGTGGAGCCTAAACTTTTTCCAACAACACCCTTATTCAAATTCAATTCAAAATGCTTTATTGATCCCAACGGGAAATTAAATGTTATAACTCATTAATTCAAATTCTTCAAAGAGAGTCTCTGTAGATGGTGATGGCATAATGATGTTGTGTAGATTATAGGCGCATAACCCTCAGATCCCCTGCAGATGGTGCAAAAGGTTCTGTTTTATGGTCATTCGTCACCTGCAAATCAATTCACCCAGTTAAAGTTAGTTTAGATCCACGTTTCTCAAAGAAGCATGCCAAGAAAAAATGAAAGCGTGCAAGAGTATTTATAAAAGAAAGTTGTATTTAGTGACTGGAATTTACAGAGCTTTAAGTCAGGTGAACCTGATATCAAAGTAAATTTTGTAAAGCAAGTAAAAAAAAACAACAAAGAATTTCTGTGATTGTCAGAGCCGTCCCAGCTGCCACAACATTCATTCAGTCCTGCTGCGTGACCATCTTCAGCATCTGCAGGGCCATCGGTCCCTGGTCTGAAGGAATCTGAGATATAACAAGATAACAGTTTAACACTGAATTCCTGCCATTTTGCTATAAACTATGCACTTTGAATATAATTAGCTTCATTAAAAATAATAAAAATCACACCTCAAGCTGCATTAGTCAACCCCAAACAGAAGGCAAAGCAAAAATCTGAGGACTTCTAGATAAAATACTTTATACCAGAAAAGTTTGCATCTTACAGTTCTACCATCTACGTTGTATTACAGGTCTCCTCTACACCCTTCTATTCTTCCAAACTAAACAGATCAGTGTTTTATGAAATTCAATATTTAAAACGAAAGTAGTTAGAACCAGCTCAGATTTTACCATGTGACCAGCTTTGAGGATCCAGTAGAAGGCAAAGTTCTTGTAAGTCTTGAAAAAGGCTCCAGTGGTTCCTGGGGAGGCTGGGTCGTCCAGGGGGGTCCACCTCAGCTGGCTAAAGTCAGAAAGTCCCTCCCACTTTAGCTGCTTCACCCAAAGCTCCTGACCTGGAAGAATAAAAATGTGCTTTTACATCCAGAGCTCAAACATGAGGGTTGGTTACATGTGTTCACCAGAGATGTTTTTCTTTGGAAAACCATTATATATCCTTCTGCTTTAGTCTTTTTATAACTTACTAAATTAGAAGGGCTATTATCAAAGCACGTCTCTAGTGTTAAAGATGCATCACTGATTTGGAGGCTCATTTACCCATGGTGTCCACTATAAGATCCAGCTGGCCATTGTAAACCGTCACATTGACTCCAGCTGTCAACAGCTGGTCCACTATATCCACCACTGGCCTCATGAAATCACCGGCCATCTTGCTGAACACGTCTTCCGCTTGACCTGGAAACCAGAATAGATTAGGACAAAGAAGGCAGAGAGGATATGAAACATAACACTGTGATGTGTACCAAACAGTCTACATATTTAGACTTAATTCAAGTACCTCCCCAAGTGACATTCGGAGGGATGATGGCCAGTTTTTTCCTTATTGGTCCGTTCATCAGTTCGTTCAGTGATTGCTTGTGCAGAGGGCGAACGTGGCGGTGGGCTTGCAGAGCTGATGCAGAGAGGAAAAGCACATGAGTTAGCTAGAGCAATAATCCTGGGCCCAATCCTCATAAATTCATTTGGTAAGTGGAGTCTAGGTTTAGACAGTGCCATACAGATGAAGTTTTCTCCTGCAGCAGTAGTGACTTTCTCATCTGGTTGCTGGGTTAGAATGTTGTAGAAGTTCACCCCATTGGTGTTCTGAGAAGAAAACAATTTTGCTGATTTGAAAAATAAATCTTTAACTTGTACGTTATTTCAGTCCTACTATCACATTAGCGTTGTTGTATCAGGAATGTTTTGGTGCCATGTTGCTGAACACATGACCTAAAGGAGAGGGTCTCCTTTAGGCCATGACCTAGAGGAGAGGGTCTCCTTTAGGTCATGACCTAGAGGAGAGGGTCTCCTTTAGGCCATGACCAAGAGGAGAGGGTCTCCTTTAGGTCATGACCTAGAGGAGAGGGTCTCCTTTAGGTCATCACCTAAAGGAGAGGGTCTCCTTTAGGTCATGACCTAGAGGAGAGGGTCTCCTTTAGGTCATGTGTTCAACAACATGGCACCAAAACATTCCTGATACAACAACGCTAATGTGATCAAATTTTCTTTGACATCAAGTGTGGCGTAAGAACCGTTGTGTTTGACGGCTGTGTCAGTTTTTCCAATTTGAATGGTTGAATAGTTCAGTTGTGAGAGGTCACAATTGTTATGGCTTGAGGGTTTAAAGAAACCTTTGGTGTGTACAGGCTCCAGTGTGGTACCAACCTGCTCCACTACCGTCTCAGTGACTGACCACAGCTCAGTGGCTTTCAGAAACTGCTGCTGCTCCACCGCTTGCTTCACCTTCTCCGCTGCACTGTTGACATCGGCCAGGCCGTTGTTATCCAGCAGGGACTGCACACAGCAGGTCAGAGGGAAATTCAACAGAGCAGCTTGGATCCGCGGTTGTTAATGAAACGCACTCTGTGGGTTACTCACAGTGGTATAAAGGTATGGACCCCATGTCATCACAGAGTCTGGTAACAAAAAAGACATTGTTACAGTGAGTGGCATGTAATCACTCAAAATCTCAACACGTTTACAAAAAAATTTTAAAAAATCATGCGATTGTTTTTCCACTGGATCTGATCATATATGGAGAGACTGCAGAGGAGTGTTGACAGGAAACGTGAAAACGTTGCATGCATGTAGCCGTCACTAAGTGCGATTCACACTCTAAAAAAATATTTTGAGCATCCATGTAAAACTGCGAATTAAGTTCTAAAACCAAAAGTGATTCTAAGTTCAAGTACATAAACATAAAGTCATTTACATTTTTCAAAAAAATATCCACACATAAAAGATAAAAAAAAAATCCGAAACTGTAGAGATGGATCAACGATTGGCTGACCTTTACGATTTACTATGTTTGTTGAAGTCTGAACTGTTGATTCAAAATTTGACCAATTCATTTTTTTCCCCCTGATGATTATAAAACAAAAGGTGAGATGATGTGCTGTTATTTTTTTTGGTAGAGATAGTAGCTTTGAATCAAACAGGAATAAAAAGAAAATACTTATATTACCTGAAGTTGCAAATCACTTATTACTAAACAAAGCCAGTTGAAGGAAGGTTGGCAATTCCTGATCTCTGGCACTTTGGAGTCTAATTATTTATCCACGTTAATGTGGGTCCAAAATGAATACATGCGTTTTAAATTACTACACCATCTAGTGGTGTGACATGAAATGCTGCCACAAAGGGAAACTTGCAAAAGCATTAAGGTCCGAAATCTGTCTGTGCAGCATTCTTCTGGTGTTTGTGATTGGAACTGGGGACAAAGGTTGACCTGGAGGGTTAAACACTGACTGATACTGACCCAACGGGGAAATCCACGAGTCTCCAAGTGCCACGCCTGCAAAGTTGCATTTCACTGAGCCTTGGGCTACAGCCTGTAAAACAGACAATTCACCCAGATTCAAAACCACACCTTGTTATCAGAAAGAGCTAAAGTACTCTTATAATTTTATATAAAAACATGTTCAAGTCATATGAGTTAATGACAGAACATGTCTGCTAAGAGTCCTAAAAAAAAAGAAGAAAAAAAACGCAAACTTGCAAATCTGATTTATTTCTGGCTTATGTGGCCCTTCATGTGATACTTGCTTTACAAAGGTTTTACTCCATCTTTACAGCTAATGCTCTGTAAAGCCATGGATGTGATGCTACAGACCCAAAGAGCAGTAACCTCACCTTGCTGAGTTCCAGTGAGATGGCAGCGGCCATCTTTCCCCCATATGACTCAGAGAAGATGTAGAAGGGCATGCTCTGCAAAGTTCACACATTTTAACTCGCAGTGGAATCACTTCTTTCATATGGCAAATAATCCTCTCAACATTACTCTTGTTTCAATATGAGCTGACCTGGAACTCTGGTATCTGTGTGAAGAAATGTTTGAGCAGCACCAGCATGTCTGAGGCCACAGTGGAGACGTTGGTGGCAAAGCCGTCGGGCCGTTCAGCGTAGCTGAAGCCGGTGCCCACTGGGTTATCCACAAACAACACACTGGCTGCCTGCACCTACACAACACAGCACAGAGCACACACAAAGTTTTTTGTCCATTATTTTAGGTTTTATTTTGTAGCTGGCATGGAAAGGAACAGAGCAGCCTTTCACCTATAAATTGCTCATCCATATTTTTCTAGGTGCTTTATGAAATTGCTTAAATGTAACATGAAATACAACTTCAACTAAACTATCATCAAAACACAAAAACTTCCACTTCAAAGTTTTAGCGTACATGCAAAATGCAACCCGTGTAAGAAACCCATCACTATGCCAAAACAAAAAAAAAAAATTAAAAAATAAAAAGTACCACATCATCTCTACTGTGAAACATGGACCTTAAACCAGTGGAGAAACCTTATGGCTTTACACACTGGTATAATCATAGCAGCATAGAATCAGAGTAAAATCTGTATGATATAATCTGTAATTGTAACATGACACACTGTTGAAATGATCAAGAAGTAAAAATAGTTCAGAAAATCACTGAAAAGCATCGATATCAAGATATTGGCATCGATATTATGATATCAGCATCGATATTACCCAGCTCGTCTTCCTGGGCTCCAGGTCTCTGTTCAGTGGTCCAATTTCTTCAAAGTTACCAAAGCCACTCCCTGATCCTCCTGGTCCACCCTTAAAACGCAGAGCACAGCCATGTTAATTTTATAACACATTCAGTTTGACTTTTTTTTTTTTTTACCCATTTCTGAACTTATGCATCGTCCACAGAGTATCTCTTAGAACTTGAGCTGTGAGGTCAAATGTTTGTCCTGAATATGGATTGACAAAAGTGAGTCACACTGAAGAAAGAACATGAACGTGTGCATCTTTTATCCAAGAGATGTGGCACCTTCGCAACAGTTTCAGGGAAACTTTGACCCTGCTGGTGGATGGTTACTTCCTCCTCTGTGGCCACTAATAGAAGCATCTTTGGTGTTACTCATCAGGTGATGCCATGTTCACTTCCACCAGCAAACATGTTAAATTCAGTTCTTCCATGGATCACAAACTACTTTAAAGCACAGCCGTTCAACTGAATGGCACTGATGGATGCATTGTTTTCATATTCAATCAATTGAAATGATTATTACGTTTTTGAAGTATTTCTGTTGTCCACACACTGATGTTTCAAGCTTTTATTTCTGCTAATTGTTGCTTTTTTCTGCAACATGACATTTAAAATTAGAATACGACAGACCATTGAAAAACATAACCTAACATTTTTCTTGCAGGTGATATTATGCTTATAATACATGTAATATTATGCTTAGGGTACAGTATTTAGCATTAAGTGTACTTTAAATCTGGTCAACGAGCCTCATGTGAACGCAGATTCTAATTTATGAAATATGACTAGATATGAAAAAAAAAACAAAACAAAACAAAAAAAAAACATCCTTCTTTTTCATCTAAGGTCACTCAGACCAATACGCTGAAATACAGGTCGAGGTTTTATTTTGTACCTGCAGCCACATGACCAGCGGCAGGTCGTGATACTGAGCAGACGGACTGTCAGCATAATAAAGCCACCAGAACATGTGGGCCCCGGGCCTCACTTCCACATAGTCCCAGACTTCTTTACCCGCCAGCGGGGAGGGAAGACCTGCGAACAACACACGCACATCCTCCAGATTATCCCTGCATCTGCATGGGCCACAATTAACTCAAATATCTGCTCATTTAGAAAGTTATTCACAATGATTCCACTTTCGGTTTGCAGTCAGTGGAGTCGATGAGCTTCCAGAAGATGATGATCAGAAAACAATCGTGTTTTAGGGCAGGTTCTGGTAGGGGATCAATCCAGAAAGCTTACCTTGAGAGATGAGAACAGAGAGAAACCAGAGGAGAGATCCGAACCGAGACATTGTTTCAGCCGCTCTGCTCTGATTCAGGACAGAAATCACATGACAGCAGCCCAGTCAGCTGACACGCACACGGGTTGGGAGAGGGAGGTTCCGGTTGGAGTGTGTCTAGTGACGTATCTACAGGTTCGATAACTGGTTGGGTCTGAAATAAAGTCACTGAACAGAACAGCTTCAGGTTCGTGGCCAACTCCAGTTCTGGAGAACTACCGCCTTGCAGCTGTTAAATGCGCCCCTTCCTCATCACACCTGACTCAGATGGTTAAATCCCTGATTCAGGTGAGAATAAAATAAAGACAAACAAATGGCAAGAAAAAGTCCAAGCCATGGCCAGAACCCTGTCTCCTCTCAGCTGTCTGCTCTCTGGTTCTGGCTGCAAACTACCCCACCGGGAACGCAGTCCACTGGGATTGGATGAGACGAGCGTGAGATGACTATTACCACTCCCGGCCTCTAGGGGGCAGTAAGTGAGAGGTGGAGATTTATTTTGAAAGGTTCAAGCGGAAGTTGTGGTCGAGTTAGCCAGGGAGCGCATGAATGGAACGTTTTGGCGTCATGGCTGCGCACGGCAACAAGTTTATTCGCCTCCGCTTGTTTTTTGACTACCCGCCCCCGGCCGTCGTGGGGTGCCGCATGTGCTGGCTGCTCGTGGACCTGAACGCGTGCCGCGTGGTGGCCGACCTGGAGAGCGTCATCCGGGAGAAGTTTGAGTTCAGCCGCAGCAGCATCCTGAGCCTGTTCATAGAGGACTGCTACCTGCCGCACACGGAGAGCATCTACGTGGTGCGAGACAACGACAACGTCAGGTGCGTGTTCAGTTCAGGTGTCACTGGGCGAGACAGACCTGAGTCTGGTGACGGTCAGCATCGTGTTGGTACGAGTGGAAACAAATCACCATGACAACCGGTTCTTCAAAGAAGGAGCTGATTTGAAAGAGGCATTCTTCTAATGTGGAATTTGGATCTTAGATTCTCTGAGCTGAACGATGTTTCTCACAGCACGGGAATTTCTGATCCTTCCAAAATTATTCATAACTTGAGCTTTTTCATATTTTGTGACGTTACAACCAGATGAGACTGATATTGTCCCGGATTATTCATTATGTTTTCTTAGAGATTTTATTTGCAGTCTCCAACTGCTTTCTACCAGAATTGTTCTCAGTAATTCAGAAATCAATAATCAGTAATTATTGATACCAACTGATATGAAACTCTTACATTGCGATATGTTTTCCAGCCCTAATGTCAGGTCACCAAAGATCATTTTGCCTTCATAATTTCATGACTACTTGGAAAAACTTCGAGGAGCAAAATGTATTTTTGCTGTGAAAGAAAGGTTTTTATACTTATGCACTATGATGCGTTTAGTTTTCAATAAAATCCCACTAAAATCAATTAAAGCTAATAATGTGAAAAAATGTGCAAAAGTTTTTAAAGAATGAATAATTTTCCTAGACTCTGTGAGGACAGGGATGTGACCATTTAATAACATTTGTGTGTTTCTGTGATCAGGGTGAAGGTGGAATGTCTCCCTCAGGTGAATGGACACAGCAGCTGTCCAGAGACGGCTGCTGTGTCCTGCAAGAAGAGACGGAGAGACACCGCAGAGGGACCGAGCGTAGAGCACAAGAAGAAGAGGAAGAAGAGAAACGAGCTGGAGGACTTCACGGCAGATGGGTCAGATGTAGCTAAAGGTGATAATGGGAATAAGATGTTAGAAATAAAGATGGCTGCAAAGAAGAAGAAGAAGAAGAAGAAGAAGAGGGCAGTGAAGTCAGTGGACAGAAGACATCCTGCTGTCCCTGAAGCTGCTGCTGCCTCAGACATTCCCTCTGGCCCTGACAAGACCCCAGCAGGAAAAGTGAAAACACAGAATGGCCCCTCATCAGGCCCCAGCAGGAATGGAAATGAAGCTTGCCATCAAAAAGTGGCCAAGAAACCCAGCGCCTCTCCTGCTGCTTCAAAGGGAGCTCCACACCAGAAACCCAGCCCAGAAAAATCTCGGCCTTCTTCCTCATCTGCGTCTTCACAAACGGACTCCTCGTCGGACGTGGCCGACACTTTAAAAGTCCCGGCCAGAACCAAACCTTTACATCCTGACACCAGCAGCTCCAAGGCTGGAGCTCAGAACCAGAACCAGGCGTCCAGCACAGAGCAGCCTCCGCTCAACCAAGACAGTGAAGAAGAGATCCAGCTGGTTATCCGCCGGCCGCTGCAGCCTTTCCTGAACATCCCTGGCCCGGGGGCCTGGAGGGGCCTCGGCAGGGGCCGGGACAGGAGGTGGGCTGGAGGGGATCCTGGAGAGTGCCCCAGGGTCAGAGGTCAAAGTGACGTGGAGCGATTCGGGAATGGCACAAAGGAGCCCTCTTACCAGACTGACTCTTTGAGCAACAAGTCTGTTGTTCTGCAGGTGAGTCTCCAGATGTGTCTGCAGATGTTTGCTGTGTTTGTGTGGATCCAGACAGCATTGCTGTCACTGGAATTCATGCTTTTATCATCATAACTTATGTCTTTCATAGATCTATGGCTACTAACTTTAATATACTTTATTGGACCAACAGGAACAGTGTAGAATTTGAAGTGTGTTGATCATCAGTGTTTTATTTTGAAGTAAAAGTTTAGTTGTGGCGTGCTGTGGTGGCGCAGTGGGTTAGCATGCCCCCACGTTTGGAAGCCTCAATCCTCGACGTGGTCGTTGCGGGTTCGACTCCCGGTCCGGGTGACCTTTCCTGCATGTCTTCCTCGCCCTCTTTCCTGTCTGCCTACTTGTCAAAAATACGAGCCACTTGCGCCGCAAAAACTCTTCTGAGAAAAAAGTGATAAAAAAAAAAAAAAGTTTAGTTAAAATTAAACTGCGTCCTGCTTGTACTCATCTGTTTATTTTAATATTTATGTGCACCAACAATAATTTTGAGCAAATCCTCTGATGTAGGTTTTCATTTAAAAAGAGAGAAAGTGATGAACCAACACTGGAGTCTGTTCAGCCTGTAAAACTGAAAGTAGTTGGTCAGGTTTAGAAAACAGTTACTACTCTACCAAGTTTATGTTAGCCTCAACAGTTTAGACACAGATGCATGTGTGCATGTGGCCATTAAGTCATCTACTGTTAATCATATAAGGCTGAACAATAACTTCTAATCCCTCTGAGTAGACTGAAGCAGAACCCGTCCCAAAGGACTACAGCTCCATGCCGCTGCTGGCTGCCCCGCCCCAGGTGGGCCAGAAGATCGCCTTCAAGGTCAGTTTGTTCTAATGAATCAGGGCTGATCATCACATGGAGATAAATGTTCTTTGTGCTGCAAACAAACAATGGAAAAGACAAAAGTGTTTGATTAGTTTAACTTGTTCATGGTAGTTGTTTTAAAGAAACAGTTCACACTGTTCATATATATATAGAAAGAGAGAAAGATAACATTATTATTATTTTTACCCTGTGAAATCCAGCTTAGGTTTTTATCAGAGACCCTTCAGTAAATGTCTGTGAACACGCCTACCTGCACAGGAGAAAGCCACTTTGTCCAATAAAGGGACAAATCATTCTTGCATATTTCTCTTCACCTTCTCCATCCTTTCATTCATGTACAGTTGCTGGAGTTAACAGAGAACTACACACCAGAAGTATCTGAATATAAGGTGAGGAGAGTCAGCCTCGATGAAGTCATTGTTCCTATAACCCAACAATGTAAATGAATAAAACGTCAAAGCTTGTTCTAGTGAATCCCTTGTTAGTCAAACCCTCTACATGTGTGTCTACATGTCTGTCAGGAGGGAAAGATTATCAACTTTGACTCAACAACCAAACAGATTGAGCTGGAACTTCTTAATGCCTCACAAGGTAGGAACTTATCTTTTCTTGTTTTTTGTTCTTTTTATCCTTGTATAAAACTAATATAACATAAACCATAATAAAACTCCAGTTTAGAACGTATTTTATTGTATTAGTCAGGAGGGAACACTTCCAGTATTTATTATTTTATGTTTAAAATATGTTTATTTGGTTTATCTGAGAATTATGAGTTGTGGCAGTGAAATGACATGTTCCATAAACATGTTGCAGCACAAAATGTTGTTAGGGTTGCACGATATATCAGCACTAACATGAGTATTGGCCCATATTAGACATTTTTTAACATATTGGTTCGATTAAATAAAACGGGGCTGATATTAAGAGATATGTATATCCATCTAGTTGCTGCGTCTTTCTTTGGGCGGTGGTTAAGGTGGTATTTGTTCTGTGCTGTGACAGCGATGGAGTTCAGGATTGTGCCGAGTTTAACTGAATCAGTATAATATCAGTTATCGGCTATCACGGCAATATCAATATTCTCATTCACTGCATCCCTAAATGTGTTGCTCCTTCATCCTCATTATATGACTAGTTATTTGGAGCCTCACAAGTTTTCTTCACTGCTACCAAACATTTCACTTTTGAAACTTTTGGCCGATGATTTCTATCAAGGGGGGTTCATTCTGAATGCTTTATTGATCACACACACTTTATGGTGTGGATTACTCCTGCTTTACAATGTGAGTTTAGTTCTGTTCCCACACAGAATCAAATCTGGAAACATTCTAGTAGATTCACTCTATTGGCTGAATTTAACAGTCACAAAATAAAAGGTTTCTTTCTTTAAAGAAATGAAATGCCACATCATGTAATAACATCACAACATGTAATAATGTAATAAAATCAGGTTTCAAAATGTAATAAAACATAGTTAAAAACGGCATTATTTAATGCACTTTGTGATGCTTTCTGCCGCATTATGTAATATTATTAGATTTTGTGCTGATTTTTACAAAATGCAGAGGTAACTATTTTTAAAATGATAATGTGATAATGACTTTTCTCAGTGTATTGATATGGATGAAGACGATCAGTGGCTTGTGATTATTTATTACAGAATGCAAAACATTATTATATTATTTCTGAAAAAAAAGGTTAAAGCTAAAAGAAAAAGTTGCAATTTATAGAATATGACTTCATCATTCTAAAAACACTTACTGTAATCTAACATCTAACTCTTCTGTTCCTCTCATTTTCATTTCTCTTGTGCTTCCCCTCCAGCTCCTGCAGAACCAGGCAAGTTTGACCTGGTCTATCAGAATCCAGACGGCTCAGAAAGAGTGGAGTACGCCATACAAAGAGGATCCTCTGTAAGCTGCTTGTTTTGTAGGCTTCATTATGTTTCAGTGACTGTCAGTCTGGAATAAAATCTTTTTTCTTCTGTGTTTTTCACTGTCTGTCATGCAGGTTATGGAACGTTGGGACTCTCTGCTGGAGCCAAGACTCATCATTTAAACATGAAAACTTTCAGTCGATTTGTTTGTTAGATTAAATAAATTTGCTTTTATTAAAGTTATTTTATTGGGATTTGTTCTTTTCTGGATGGATTTTATTTTTGTATATTGATGCTACAATAACTGGTTTTCTATAAAATTTTTATAAATTAAATCTTGCATCCTGAGTTCTGAGTGTATTGTTAGTTTTTCATTTCTGGTAGATATCTATATATGAATTGTGTTAACAATACAGGAAGGTTGATTTGGTGCAGTACGCATGCCATCGACCTGGACATGTTAAGGCTTCATCAAGGACAGCCTTGATATCCTTGATGAAATTTAAAGCAATTTTAGAACTTGTTTCACTTCATGAATTGAATATTAGGGTTTAGAAGAGTATATTGCAGTTTGTCTTTATTTCTGTGTTTTATTTTTCATGCCAATCAGAGGCAGAGAGAAACTGCCTCTGCAGCAGCTTGTTTTTGCAAATAGTACTCTATAACACCACCTGAAGGTAAAGGTTTGACCAGTTTGTGTCCAGGATGTGGGTGGTCTGCAGGAGAACTGAAGGCCCTTTTCTGGACCTTAAACCTGTACAAGACCAGGAAGATCAGCCCTGATGCTCTTCTAGTGAACTGAACAGAATCAAATTTGTCACCAATGTTCTTTGCGCTGAATCTGTATTGTTTTACTCTTAAGGGTTTTAACAAATTACCTAATACTTTTTAAATTTTTAGTGTTTAAAAACAATTTGACATATTTGCCATTTAACCCACTGGTAAAGTGGAATCTCATTCTCAAATCATCTACAACAACGGAGGAAGTATGTGTTACATTTAATTTCCCTCTGGGATTAATAAATATTTTTTTAATAAAACTCAAAAAAGACTCACTGATAATATCGTAATTAAAATACTGCTATATTTGTACGCTTTTATCTATAAAAGCTTATTTAAAATAGTTGATTTTGCAATTTTTAATTCTATGTAGTTTATTAAAACATTATGGAGGACAACATTTTCAAAATCAACAATTTTAGCTCGTTTTTGCTTGCAAATTAATTTCATCATGTGAGAACCAATATGTTTAAACGTTTTTGTGTTTTATACTATCGAGTGGTAGGGTGTTATTTTTATTCTAAGTGACACATGTAGAGCTAATGGCAGTGACCTGTGTTTATGTATAAAATATAAAATAACACGATGAACTCTTTTGTTTTGTTTTTGTTTTTTTGTTTTGTCCGATAATATTCAGAACTCATACTTCTAAAAATAGCCAGCCTCTCTGTTTCACACCACAGAAGACGGCGGATGCTGATACAAACACATCTGGGTTGTTGCTAGGCAGCTCGTGGGTGACAGAATCGCCTTCTGTTCAGATCGTGAGTCCTCGTGCTTTTCCGGATCTTCTCGCGTCCTCCGAGCGTTCGATGCGGCTGATGTCACAGGCAGCAGCGGCAGCGCCAGTCAGTCCGGCGGAGCTGAGGACTGGAATGATGGCTACCGATAAAGCGACTCTCTTCAGTGAAACCTGACAATTGAAGCCATCATTAGAGAGCCGCCAACTATGGAGAGGCAGGGCCTCCCCGACCAGGACCAGCTGCTGCAGTTTCTGAAGCGGCTGAAGGAGGTTTTTGATGTCTGTGACGAGGATGCTGACGGCTTCATCCGGGTGGAGCACTTGATGGACCTTGGGCTTCAGTTCGGTCAAGGAGACGAGGTGAGCTGAGGAGAATGGAAGAGACGAGGTGGGCTAGTTGAGGATAAAAGACTCGCTAACGAATATTATTACTTTAAAAAGCATTCCAACATTTTCTCTGTGGCCAGTCGGAGAATAATGGAGTCCAGAGCTTGGTATCCAAACAGCCTGTCATAAACCTTGACAGGTGGTGCTGGAGAGCTTCTAGCATCAGGAAGGTTGCGCAGGGCCCCAGACTACTTACTGGCACCACCACCATCTCAATGCTTGGTCATTTGTACTCTGTCCATAAAAAATGGAATAAAATGATGTTTTGTTGACCACAGATATGGAGGAGTCTGAGGACCCTGGACTGTATTAATCAGGGTTTGGGTCTAATTAATCACACTTAGGGTTCCTAGTATTCTGTCCTATTTTTCATCATGTGTCACCTTATTACTATAACAAACAACGACAGTGTTAGCACTATGAATGAATTACATGCAACCAGCCCTCTGAATCTGAGTATAACACAATTTATATTCGATTACTTTGCTCTTTTTCTTACTACAACCAACCCGACTTCAACAGATTGTACCCAGTATTACTAAGAGGTCAAAGGCAATATTACTATTGTAGTTTATAGAACTGTTCAAACATTTTCTAGGTATGTATTTCAGGTTTCTGGAGAAAAACAGTTGAATGTTAAACTGTTGGAAGCTGTTTTTGTCAGAACCAAAAGAAGCTTCAGTGGATCTAATTAATTACCTGGTTCTGTTATATTTCATGGCATGTGAACAGATTCTTCCATGTTTCCCCCCCAAACTAACCGACTGAGTTGAGGAATGTTGTTGGATGCAAGTAATGTTAGCTAAAAGATGACTAGCTAATAACAATACAGCACCTTAAGCTTGTTAACAAGTAGCCTGTCGGCTACTGATGTCGTTCTCTTCGTTCAGCAATGTAGTTTCATTTTCCCCACCCCAAAATAAGTCAAACTCGTCTGTAGCCGGGGCTGTAATGTTATTCCCTCATCAAAAACATGCCAGGAGAGTTGCTTTGATTCATTCAAGCATGTTTGAGGAATCGTTGAATGGCAACCAAACGCTTGCTCTCACAAAGCACTGACTGTTTTCACAAAGCTCCTCACTGGAGTTGCAGTCCTCAGCCGAACTTCCACCTCTCAGATCACCACGACCACATGCAACTCCTCCAGACTAGTTACTGCAGCAATGAGCAAATACCTGGTGAAACTGTTAGCCTGCTGAGCTCATTATACATTTGACTTTTCAGTCCAATGCCCTTAAGAACAGCCCTGAAGGCCAGTGTCGGAAATAGCAGGAGCTTCTTAAAGAGACAGAGACCCATTTTCAAGGTGTCAGGTGTTTTTCCGGGCTTTAAGACATCATCTGCAGGTAATCTTATCAGTGATGGTCTTGGGGACAGCATTTAAAAAAAAAGATCCTTGATGGACATGATGAAATGTTTATGAAAGGTCAGATCTTGTTTTATTGTATTTTATTGAACTGCATTTCAGTATTTCAAGGTCATGCATCACATGTATGTTACCTGTTAATCTTTAGGAGAACATGAGCTTCTTCTGTTTCCTTTAATTTGCTTTTTGTAAGTAAAACATTTAAAAATAAAAAGTCACATAACAGAGAAACGTATTCAGATATCTGATCAAATGTATGTCAGCTGAGAGAGTCGTGTATGAAAGCTTTTGGATTGACATCCATGTGTGAGCGTTCTGAGACGACTGTTTGAGTTAAGCAAATTTTATGAGAAACCTCAAAGTGGATGTTGTTTTACTTGTGTACAAAACCCCTGAGTCTTAATTATTGCTGTAATACATTTACATTTAGGATTCAGTTTTTATCTAGCAACCTTTAAATTAGCTGAGCGACAGAGACACATCGCTCAGCAGCATGTCTATATCAATTCATGTAAGCTTTAAGGTTGTCAGGTTTTGGTGATAAATTTTGATCACGGTGTGTTCAAAGGAAATGCGAACCGCTATTCCGTTTACAGAAAAGTGAACCTGTCTGTTGTTGCAGGTCAAAAAGCTGACTAAGCATCTGTGCCCCAATGCTCACGGCAAAATCAACTTTAAAGAGTTCTGCCATGCAGTGTTCGCTATCAAAGGTAAGACCACTTCTGTCGCTAACAATTCTCTGATGACTTCCATCTGTATTTACTATATATCATTAAATAATAAGCACCAAGTTGTATCTTTAGTTTACGATCACCATAAAAATAAAAAATAAAAATGAAAAAGTCCACCCTCCTTTTGGATGAGGAAGACAGTCAGAGGCTGTAAAACACAACAGCACAGCCCTGGTTTGACCTGTGGTTGTTCATCCACATGCATCCTTGTTGTCCTGGGAGCAAAGCAGGAAACAGAAAATAAAAACCAGAGATCCAAATGATCTCTGGAGCATTTTGGTGCTGGAGTTTAGTTTGTGTGGAATCCTAAATGTTGCACAGGGTGAACAGAAATGGGATTTTGGACTTCAGATTGTCGCCTTAATTTCGAAATAACTATACTGAAGCAAAGCAGTCTTGCCATCAAGTGTGTGTACATTAAGCTGTACCGTTTATTGTACTTACACTATTACCTCTTCTTACATTTCTGAAAAGTAATTCCTTTATCTCCACCTTGTCCCTCTTCTATTGTTCCGTTGCTGCTGCAGGTTTTGAGGAGATATTAAAGATGGCGGTTATCCCTCGGAGTCAGACATCCCAGCACCAGTCAGTCACAGACAACGGCTACGTTTATCAGGTAAAACCTTTATGCTAATGATCCAAACTTAAGAAAACACAGCTATGGGACACAGAAATGAAACACTTTATCCTCAGAGTGCTTGTCGTTCTTCAAAACACGTCAACTAGAGCATCCGCCGGATCTGCATCATGACGGTTCAGTACAACGATGGCCCGTATCAGACTGCTGCTAGGTTAGGAGTATGTTTGAACACCAACATCTATCTGACTCTGAAAGGATAAAGTTAATGTGAACTGACTGTAAAACATGATGTTTTCGCTGTGGTGTGATGGTTGCTCAGCCCTGCAAGAGTTCAGCTCAGCTACACAGTTGCTTAGCAACAGGAGGACAAGTGAGACAGACGGAGGTGTAGCCTTGTTCTAACAAAGATACTCTAACAAAGTGACGCAACAATTGTTGAAGTGTTGCAAATGTTTGCATGAATGAATAAATGAGTGTATTGATTGTGCATCTGGAAATTGTTATTGGTAATAGTGAATAAAAATTAGAAATAAAATGTATATTCAGTTCCAGCGATTAAATTGGGTGTGAAACTAAAGATCATGCACGATGTTGTCAAATCGTGCATGAGTGTGCTGATGAGATGCAAACATTTTAATGAAGAATTCAAATTTTCTGTCAGATTGTTGGAAATCCCTTATCTCTCCAACATTATGCAAGACCACATGCAAAATCCACACATTTCAACCAAAGATGTTTCACAGCGCTCGGAAGATTTGATTTGTTTTGATGAGAGTCGCCATATAAATTACTATCAGGCTCACCAAAATGTCTTCTAAGATTTCTTTTCTCAGACATATTCAGAAATGTGATCTCTGAATCTTTCACTTAGCGTCTCACATTTTAAACAAATATGGCTGAATATAGACCTTAAAAATGATCCCATCATGATGTAACCACCGAAAGCTTTTTGGATGCTCTGTCTCGATGCACTAGTGTTGAACAACCACTACAAATATAATTATTGATGACATCTGAGCCTAACGCTGACCTGCAGCTTTGTTGTTAAGGCAATACCAGTCTCTGCTCTGGGACATGTAAATAATGTTCATATTGGCTAATGAGAAATGCAAAGCTAAAGTAAAGCCAATAACATAAAAAGCATTGGCTTTATGGAAGTTACCCTTCAGTTATGTCGCTCCAGTTTCTCTATTAATCTCTAAATATGATGCAGAACAGACCTTCCTGGCTAATTTACTATGTTTATTCTAATATCAGATGAATTTTTAATGCATTTTGTAAATATAAAAATAGAGCATTTCCAGCATTTTATAGTTCGTTATGTGCTACACACCTATTCATTACAAACAAAATATGCATTAATGTCTAGAAAGCAATCCAGTAGTGGAAACGGTCCAGCATTTTCTTAACAAAACAAGCATTGCCTTATAATAGTCAAATAAAACCCAAAGGAAGTAGTTATAAATATGAAAGTCCTTTGTTGCATTAGATTGGGCGTGGCCTTCAGCAGCGTGAGCCCAGACACTTACATGAATTATTAATGTTTGTATCTGGGGTGAACTCAGTGCTACCCTATCTGATAAACAAACAGATCAAATCAAATGAATATAGTGTTAAGATTGTGATTGTCATAACCAAACAATAACTAGAATTACAGCATCATCATCATCAACTTTGATCCAATTTGAAGTGAAGTCAGCTTTAAGCCAGTTTTTTCTGGAATAAATTTCGGTCGTCAATTATGCCGAACTGCGGCAGGTCACTGCAGATGAGTCTAAAATCCATAAACCATCAATAGCTTCCAGCTTTGATGGTTTATGGATCCATGAACCACCACAACACACTGTTAACTTTGGCATTAAACAGACTCAGACCACTGAAAGAAAGAAGATACTGAAAAATTATTTTAATTCAGGAGTGCCAGGTCACCAAGTAAACAAAATAAATGGGTCCAGTCAAAAACTGTTTACATATGGACCAATTCAGTTTGATTCATTTTAGTAAGATGCATTTTGTACATTTATCCTCCCTTTACTCTCAGACCACTAATCCATCATTTCCGTCAGACTGGGAAACTTGTTTTTATCACTTATGACAAGAAACACTTTGAATGTTGAGTCTATATTATACATAAGCTGCGGTATTGGACTGCACTGCTATCTTTGCAAAAATGTATTCTAATTTATTATCATAAAAATCTTTATAGACATTATGACCTTATTTCTCTCAGTTCCATGTAAACTATATAATCTGCAGTGATGTTATAGAAATAAAATAAAACTAAAGAAAGAAACCTCACCAATATTGTTGCCAATATTATTGCTGTTATTTTGACGTAACAATATATTTAATTTTGCATGTTTGCAGAATGGTGAGGTGCAGCTCGGCCCTCCTATCATCACATGCACGCGATCTTACCCAGAATGCAGCGTGTACAACGTGAGGCGTGGAGCTCAGGCCGAGTGTGACATGGACAGCATTGCTGAAAACGCCCACACCTCTGACTCCCAAGAGACATCACAGGACGGGTCAGTTCCAAAAAACACCTGACCGTTTGGAACTTTGCAAAGCGTGTCCTGACTGAAGCTGTTGCTGTGCAGCCACAGGCACGTGACTGGATCAGCGTCGGCCGCTGCCGTCCCCAGAGAGGAGCAGTTTGAGGACTATGGTGAGGGGGTGGATGTAGACTTCAGCCCCAGCAGCCCTTGCCCGGAAGATGACAGCAGGACCAATGGCTTCTCAGACCTGGGTTCCTCACTCCCTTCCAGGTTTGGATTTTGTTTGGAAATACAAACAAGTCACAGTCTATAATTTGGTCTAAAATAATTCTGAACAAATTTGTTAGAATGAAAGCTAAAAAAGGACTGCTAGCAACTGCTACTCCATTCCATCTGGAACTGTTGAAAAGTTGCGCAGCAGATGCTGTGATGCTGAAGCATCGGGCAGCTTTAAGGGAGGAAGGTGTTAGTCACTTTTAACACACTGCAGCCTGAATGAGCACCAAGCAGCTCCTCAGATGTTGTAATCAGTAAATTCAATTTTCCTCTAAATGTCTACCTACACAATAGCATAATGTAAACAAAGTTTTGTGCACATTTGTAATGGAGACGCTGCTGTCGATGATAGAAAAACTTGGAGTATTCCTTCTGTTACTTTTACTGTTTACCATTACTTTCTTCATCTGTTTCTCTTTTTTGAGTAAAACTTGCTGTTTGATTTGCTTTGTTGGGATGTGTGGAAGGTTTTGTCTGGTTTATTGGTCCTGTGTTATGCGTTGATCTTGTTTGTCCAAACACAGTGCTGGTCATACTCCTCAGAAGATGCAGCAGCTGTACCACAGCGATCTGCTCGACATCTACTGTTCTCAGTGCTGCAAGAAAGTAAATCTTCTCAATGACCTGGAGGCTCGTCTTCGAAACCTCAAGGCAAACAGGTAGACAAAAACAGAAAATCGCATTGCGCTCACACTTTTGGTTGTAGATTTATTTTTAACCAGAACCACTACCATGACACCATGACTGCTGACTCAGCATTATCTTCACAGATTTACTGTAGGAGATGTGAAGCCATCAACACTAAACCCATGTTATGCATTTATCACTCCAAATTAAGCCAGACTTGTGTCTACGGTAACAAATTTCAGACCAGGTACGATGAGTGGTTGCAAGACGTGTGAGTCATTGCAGTACTTGCTAAACTCACATGGGAAGGGAATTGAAACAGAAATTGTTGACTGCAGAATAGACATTATAAGACAAACATAAAGGCTAGAGTGGTTGTAGTTGTCAGAGCAGCATTGTTCTCTTTTTTAAAGCAGGCCATTTAAAACCTGTCATGGTTAGCTTGACTCACATTCTGCTTTGTATTCCAGCCCTAACAGGAAGATCTCCAGCACAGCGTTTGGACGGTGAGTGACCCTGAGGAGCTAACCTTACCTTTTTGTTGCAGATGTGAGATGTAGCAGTGTTCTCTGTGTAATGAGTGATCAGGTATTTTTGTCTTGGTGTCTTCAGTCAGCTGTTCCAGGCCAACCTTGGCATTTTTGGCTCCAGTCAGGGCAGCAGCACAGAGGACCTGTTCACAGACAGCATCGACTCCTGTGACCTTGACATCACAGACAAAGTACACACACACACACACGCATGCGCACACACACTCACACACACACACACACACACGCACGCACACGCACACACACACGCACACACACAAACACACACACACACACACATGCACACACACACAAAAGAAGTTAGATTTAGATTTCCTCATATGCAATTATAAGACATTGTGTTCGAAGGAAGTTATTTGACCAATTCTGGCCAATTCTGCTTCATTCTATTTTTTTGAATATTTATAATATATACACATATGCTTATTATTGGAAAATGTACCACAAGTTATTTGATAAAGGTAATGCTTTAAACGTATGGGGTAAGAAATGATAATAATAATAATAATTTCAGGATGTCAAATATTTGCTGTTTAGTTTATTATTGATATTTCCATCTATGTCACATGGCAAAAACACTAATGATATGCAGAAGATTCTTGATATTTGACTGAATAAGTAACATGGATTGTGATTCCTCTGCGTTTGTCACTCAGGTCAGTTATCTGGAGAAGAAGGTCACTGAGTTGGAGAGTGACAGTTTGGCCAACAGTGACCTGAAGTCTAAACTCAAACAGGAGAACACCCACCTGGTCCACAGGTGGGAGAAACATCCAGTCCACGCTGGAGTTTTTAGCTCCTGTGACTCACCTTAACTCACGCAGATCTAGTTTTATGTTCTACGTGTTTGATCGGTATGTAACGGTTTGCCTGTCAGGGTGCATGAGCTGGAAGAGCAGGTGAAGGATGCTGAGACAAAGGCAGCAGAGACGCTGGGGGAGGAGATGAAGCGCCACCGTGAGGCTTACAGCAAGATGGAGAGAGACAGAAACACAGAGATAGATCTGCTCTGTTGCAGGTAACCTACAAGCACGCTGCAGAGGAGACTGCAGCACAGCCTAATAAAGCATGAACTATTCTCATACTGACTCAAACATTCATTTTGAGTCATCATCATCATCATCATCATCAAAAACACAATCTTAGCTAACTTAATATGACTGGGAGGCCATTAGCTGTGGGACTGATGCTAATGTCAGTGACAGATATCTGCTCAGTGCTGCCTGAGAGACGTAGAATATTCTGCACAACAAGTAAACACTCACTTTACTGGGTGTTTCTGTTTTTATTATGAAGACTCTGTATGTATCAAAATCAATCAACAATTGGTAGGTGAAACAGAAGCAACTGTCTGCTGTGAACTGAAGCTCAGCTCCTGTCTGAAACGGTTTGCAGCCTCTTACAGACTTTTTTCCAGGATTGTTTTGTGTGTAACTCTGAGCAGCTTCCCTGTCCCTGAAGGCAGAATCCCCACATCATGATGCTGCCTCTACTGTTTCACTGATGAAATGAACAGTATTCGTTTCCATCACCTATAGTGTTAAAAAATATTTTATGTTTCAAATTTATGCTTTTCCTTCACATTTTGAATTACAAACACATGAAAATTAATTATATTTATTTGTCCATATTAATAACCACTCTATTGAGTGGGCTCAGTGTGAAAGGGTCAGTATGCCCCAACTAAAATGAGTGATTTTAATTTCTTTGCAAACTTGTTCACAGGGTCCAGCAGTTAGAAGAGGAGAATGGAGACATGAGCGTAAATGTGAGCAGACTCAAGTCTCAGTCTGAGAAACTGGACCAGGTGAGTCAAACCGATGACCGGCCCGGGCAGCAGGACACTGGAAAAAAACTGATGTTGCCATTTTTCTACTCCTCTGATGTGTACAGTATTGCAAAATAAAAAAGACAACAAACAAAAAAGAATTTTCAGCAGATAACTTGAATAGCACCTTGAGTTATGTTGCACTCCTGACATCTTGCTCACAATGAATCTGCTCTGATCTCACCTCTTCTAGTGAATGTCACAAGCATGTTTGTTTCTGTCTCTGAGAGTTCATGCTCTTATTAAGGATGCATGATATTAGAAGGTCTTGCATTGGCGGCATCAGTTGCCGTCTATGTCTATTTTCTTCTCTCCTCTCACTCACCTTCGCCTCCATCACTCTGACACAACAGTAGTGACCTAGTCTAGCTTCCTGTTCACTCTGCAGGAAAAGCAAAGGATGACTGACAAACTGGAGGACACCAGTCTGAGGCTGAAGGATGAGGTGGACCTGTACAGAAAGATCATGGATAAGCTCTGGCACAACCGCCACGAGTTTCAGAAAGAAAAAGAGGCCATGCAGGAGGTGAGGCCGTCTTTCTCTCTTATTGTTGACGTAGATCTGTCTCGGTTCTTGTGACTTGTGCTCCATAAAGCTTTTCCTGTTTAGTTTGTCTGGTTGAAACATTGCTTTTCATAAAGATTTTCTTGTTCTGATTTTGGATATTATGCAGCTGGAGAGATTTTGGCTGCTATATTTTTACTTTTGCAAAGTTGTCATGATGCATAGCTCTCATAATGTAACTTTTTTTTTTTTTTACAACCCAGAGCAGGTGACTTAGGTGCAAGGCTAAATAACACCTTAATTGTGACCCCAAAACCAGATGAGAGTTCAGAAAGGAGAGAGAGGAAGAACTTTAGGATTCTTATACAATATGAAATGGATTAAATTCAAGCGCTAACAAGGACCCAGCTACATCTATAATGCAGTGTTATGTGTTATGTGTTTATCTCCACCAGAACAGTGAGATGCTTCAGTCCCCAGGAACAAATCCAAGGTTTTTAGTCTAGATTTAAAGGAACTCCGTGTTTCAGCTGTTCTGCAGTTTTTAGATGTTTGCTTCTCCATGTTTGGTTCTGGTTCTGGCGACGCAGAGCAAAACTAGAACTAGAAGACCAGAGAGGTCTGGAAGGTTGATACAACAACAGCAGACCTTTAAAACAGAACTTCACCCTCCTGTGACTCACCTGCACATATCAGGATCTCCTCTCAGCCACACCATCACCCTCTAATGGCTATTTCAAAAAAACATGGATGTGTAGGGTTATTAATTGTTTTTGGTTTAAGTAATGTATTTTTAATTAAACTAACTAAAATTAATCTACAAAAAAAAAATTTCTCAAATATTTTGAATCTTCTGTTTGCAGTTGATTGATGATCTGCGCCGGGAGCTGGAGCATCTGCAGCTATTCAAGTTGGAAATGGAACATCCTGGGAAAGGCAAAGGGCTGTCTGAGTTTAACGCCAAGACCAGAGAGACTGAAATGGAACATGAAGTCAGGAGACTGAAGCAGGTCAATGAACAGAAATCACTCCGGCTTGTTGAGAAAAATCCTGTGCTGTTAAGTCACATTTTTATTCTCTGCCACTGATTTCATATTTAGTCCAGGCCTGTCATGATATCACATTTTACGGGATGATAAAATGTCCCACAAATGATCTCGACAAGCGATAATGTTGCTTTGAGACCAATAATATGTTGATAATAGCATTAATATAATTATAATGCAAGTCCACAATCTCAGAGACAAATAAACTTTCACCCAAAATAAAACAACACAACCAAACTCAATAAATATAAAAGACATAGAAACCAAACATAACTGAAACCATAAATAAAATGGTTTATAAATATTATATATATATAACAAAATTGTACACAAAAAATAATCATCACAATGCAAGTTACCGAGCTTATTTGTTTTATTCTGTAACTAACTGCTTATTGTGACAGGCTTAATTGTGTCTGTTAAGTTAATCAGTGGTTTCATAGTGAGTACATTTCATTTAAACATGCAAATTACAATTTAAAATTGGATTGAAAGCAAACCATAATGAAAAGACAAAACATTTTTAAAATTGCATTGACAATTAAAACCAGTATTCATAATTAAAAGGATTTGTACATTTGGAGAATGAAAGGTACATTTGAATAGGAATGTTTTTGTTGCTCTTTGCTTCAGGATTCATGGCAACATATAAACAGTCCAGTGTTGAGCTGTTTCAGATCAGAAATGACTCCACTAAAAAGTGAATGATCTGTAAATTTTTGTCAGAGTGATGCTGCTGACGGCCCACTGTGCTCCTGCTTCATTGTTAGGTGGAATTTTAGAGTCACTGATTCCATTTACATCAGAATCAGTGAAGACATCTTAGATTAAAAGCATAAAGTCTTTAGCGAAAACCAATTTACTCATCAGATGTCTGAATCTTTGCTCTCACAAATTTCCCTGCTGTGAGTTTTGATTCTAACCTTCACCCACTGTGGCTGAAAAACTATTGTTCTCGTCTCTGAACTCTTTCAGGAGAACTTTAAGCTCAGAGACCAGAACGACGATCTCAACGCTCAGATTCTGAGTCTGAGTTTGTATGAAGCAAAGAACCTGTTTTCCTGCCACACCAAGGCCCAGTGCCTCGCCGCTGAGATCGACAACGCTTCGAGAGACGAGGTCAGGCTGATGCCTGGAGCGCATCTTTTTGTTGTTTGTTAGAATTGAATCATTTGAACTTTCTTCTTCTTGTTCCTCTCACAGCTTGTCGACGCGCTGAAAGAACAGGAAGAGATCAACCTGCGTCTGAGACAATATATGGACAAAATCATTCTGGCCATTCTTGATCACAATCCTTCCATCCTAGAGATTAAGCAGTAAACTTTACATTTGTTTTAGTGTAGTAGTGGTATTTAGCCATGGCACCAGTTTCTATATGTCTGAATGTTTGAATGAAAGGCTTCCAACACTGAATGGACTTGAACATGTTTTTTTAAACTTTCCAGTCTTTGTCTTTTTTTTTTTTTTGTTTTTGTTTTTGACCAAAAAAAATGTGTTTGAACTTTTTTAGCTCATACGCTTCACCAAATTTTGACATAAACAAATATGCTGAGTCAGGACTGTTTGACACATTCTTTCAACATTATTTTATTGATCCACAAGGAAATTATTTTGTCCAAGAAACACAAAAATACTGTTAAATATGAATAAATAGAATAAAAAAAAAAAGTAAAATCGTGTAAAACACCAGCTGTGCGGTGTGCCACATCAGTTAACGTCTTTACAACACAGGCTGCCTTTAGCCACAGTTTCAATCTGTGTAGGCAGGAGGTGATGTAGTGTATTTGGTTTATATTCAGAGAGAAATATTCCTGACTCCTTCATGTAGACGGTTCGACTGAGATTAATTCATGTTTAGAGTAAGGAGCATTTCAGGGTTTCTTCAGGCACTGCCTCCATCTGTGGTTCCATTTCTCGCCTTCTAATATTTTAGTGTGTCTGTTTGAACACAACTGAAGGTTTACAAGATGTATGATATGCTCTATATAACATTCATTTCTTATGCTCATGGCACATGAGCCTAACGGTAGTTCCAGGTCTTCAAAGTGCCAATATTAAAACTGGTGTGCCAAATTGTTTTACTGATTGAGAGAGAAAACAACAAATATCTGGAGTACCTTATATAAGCTGAACAGCTTGCTCATCTCTTAACCCTCTCAGGCTCAAATTACTTGCAAAGACTAGCTAAGTAGCATTTAGTTGTTGCAAATCTGCAACATCTGCCTGGGGAGGGTTGAAGCCTGAATGTCTGGACTTAGATTGTGACACATTTGTCACATGTTTGTACTATGATCAAGGTTTTATCTGACAGTGAGGGAAATGTCATCCAAAAGCTTTACCTTGCGTTTCTAGTTGTTTGTGTTTCTAAGACTAAAGAAGAGTTTGTCCAATTCTGCTCCCCTTACTGGCACAACGTCACTTTGTAGATTCTCACCTGCCTGGCAAGGAGTTAAAAAAAAAACTGCTAGCAAATAAATCTGGATCCACTTAAACGATGAAATGAAAATAAATGTTTTAGTGGAAATCAAGCACATTTTAGACACCCAGGTTTTTCACCAACTCCAGATGTTATTTCTTACTAGAACTCTGCAGTTCCTGTAGGAAACAATAAATGAAACAAAGGAACAGCAACATTTGACACCATTCACTCATTTTGTCCAGCCTAAGCATCCTGACCTGGTCTAACACACAGTGAACCACTTCTTAGATTTATGTTGTAAATATTCTCTCCTTAACCAATGTTAATAAGATATTGTACTCAGATCACTTTCAAACTTATGCTCACGTTGTCACTTTGAACAGCTATGTAATCATGTTACAGCAGTCCACAGTTGTGAGTGAGGAATGCAGTTATTGACCTGCAGAAAAAAGCTCTACATCCTTTAACAAATACAAGTATTTTTGTGTTGCACTGATTTTGTGATTTCTTCTTTTTCACTTCTTGTATTCAGTTGTAAAACAGAAAATGGCAGTTATGTCATAAGTTGTTTGGACTTAGATTGAATAGTTTTGGTTATGATCTTTATTTAATATTGCTGTATTTTGCCATTATACTTTTCATTTATTGATTATAAATGTAGTACAGATCCAGTTCCACTGTTTCTGTGAGTCGCTCCATTTGCTCAAACTGTTTTTGTTTTGTGACACAAAATATGTAGATTGATGTACAGCATACTTATCCATTTAATAAGTATATTAAATCTGTTGGATATCGCCTGTCACAATGCACATGTGTTCATTTTGTTTTTGCTTAATTGTGTAAATAAAATCAACTTGCTTTGGTTTAGCAAGTCAGCTCTTGTGATTTGTCCTTATTAAGGTTCAAAACTCCAGTGTACATTTCCTGACCAACAGAAGAGTACCTGAGGGGTCTTCATGATTCATATCTGACCAGTAATCCTCAAGATCATTCAGTGCTTTGCTTTAGAAACTATCTAAAACATTTGAATTGATTGTTTAAAAAAAATATTTTTAAAAAATGATGTAAGATTATTTATATTTTAGTATAGTTCAAAATGTAATTCATTATTTACTTGCTGCACAAAGTCTGACATTAAAACAAGCACAAAGTCTGACATTCACAAAGCTTTTGAGAAGAACAGATTTAAATGAATAATTCAAGAATATTTTGTGTAAAAAATGAAGCATGGATAACATTATTACATGTCCAGTCATTTATCTGCCTCGGGTTTTCTGACTAAGTTGTGATCCTCCAATCCTGTAGATGGCAGTAAAATTTGAAATATTTCGATGTGTCCGCCGCCAAAATGCTCATTTCACAGAAGAAATATTTTGCTTTTCGGAAGAAGAGCCCAACAAAGCGGCCCTGTTTCTTTTCAGCAAGAAAAGTAAAAAAAATCTTCCAAACCGACGATGTACGCCAGGACAAACGCAGGCAGCACACATGGAGATTTTCAGGACAGAAATGGAGTGAACTACGTTTCGTCGACAGAGACCTTCGGCCACTGCTCTCAATTGTTCTGGAAAAAGGATCCGAACGATTCCGGAGTAAGAAAGCCAGTTGTTCCCACCACCATTAGCTAGCGAACCCCAGCCACAAACACACAGCTCACTCTGTTCGCCAACTAGTGACTGAAGCATTTGTTATCACACCTCCTTAGGTTTCTGGAATGCAGTCTGCACTGCATTTGGCTCTTCGTTGGTGCAACTGTGCATGTAATGCTAGAGCCTTTGAGCATCCGGCTAACCTAGCAACCGTCATGCTGAGCGCCTCCTGGCCTAGTTTGACCATTAGCTGCTCTCAGCTAACAAGTAGGCTAGCCGTTTTCTCCAGGCTTTTACAACTTGTGTGATGGATATGTATGAGCAGCCCGAAGCGCGACGCCGTGGCTGCGCTGTGAAAGATGAAAATGGCGATAGCGTTGACATAACGCATCACAGGGACTCTTAGCATAGCTGGAGCTAATTTCGGATGCAGGTTCCCCATCGTATCAAGATGTACCGTTAACTGTGTACAGAAAGGCAGTGTGGTCCCTTGGTTAAGTCCTGTGTTGAGGTGCGTTTTAACAGCTCAGTTGTCAGACTGGGGGGTTTCTGCTGAACGCTGAGCTCTGGAATATTGTTAGCGCAGAGTAAACACGACCAGGCTGCTCGGCAGGAAACGTTAGCGGAAGACGACCCGCGGAGAATGCTTCAAAGCCCCCTTTGTGATGCCAGACTGTGGTTCATTCATGACCGGAGTCTGCCCACAGACAGCAGGGGCACGCTGAGACCCAGGGCCGGCCCACGGTTCTGTTGAGGCGGGAGCAGTGTTTGATTTGGGGATCCTCTTCTAATTAAGCCACCACTGCACGTGACGGTTATTATGGCTTTTGCATTTACCTCTGCTTGCTCTCCAGTTCACTAGTAATCCATCAATGAGTCCATTTCTCTGCTCATCAGAGAAATGTTTATTATACCTCAAAACAAATGCATTTGAAATTTTCTTCTAGAAGTCGTAATTTAAGAACCTTTAAATCACATTACTGTGATCCATTATATTGGATCACAGTTTGATGTGTATTTGTGCTGTAGAATGACATCAGTCTGATTTGATCTTCGCTGTGTAACGGCCTTCAGAGCAGAACCAGTTCAGTGCATCTATGCAGAGTAACTCCATAAATGAAAACCAGCAACAAAGCATATTAATATATGTTACACTGTGAACATCTGGCTCCCCACCCAACCTGTGCAGTGCTCAGCAGCCTGCTGACGGTGTGCAGGGCCACACACCCACAACTGAATTATGACATTTTATCTGTTTTAATGTTGAAGTTACAAGCTGTCACTTTGGTAGGTCTGTTAATTGCTTTCTGTCTTGCGTTCAGCTGCACATCAATGTTACCTTCCTGCTTATTATTGAGGTAATTTAATAAAACATAAAGAGGTTAGATAGCGGCATACTTCATCAGATAATCTAAAATCCATCTGCGTGTCGGACAGATAAAAGCCAACTACTTTTCCACAGCAAGTTTCCCTGTAGTTCAGTTGAACCTCCCTTACTAATCCAGAAGTGCAATATGTTGTTTTATACATTTTTATTCTACAAGATACATTCAAAAGTAGATAACATGAGCATCTGTAAAGAAAAAACTTTGATTAATGCTAGATTACTAAGTCATTCATTTATAGTCTATGTGTAAGAGAGAGAGGTATGAGAGTTGCTATGATGTAGGTAAGAAGGATTTTAAAACAAATTTATCACCGTTCTGGACATTTAAACTGCCAGTCAGAAACTCAGCTCCTTAGTTCACACTGTGTGTGCGGAGAAAGAGCTGCTTTCCCACCGCTTTAAAATGACAGGGAAACGTATCAAATGAATCTTTATCTGTCCAGGTTTGTGAACGTTCCAGGTTTTGTCCTGATTGGCTGTCAGGAATTGTTTGCGTCGTTGTGGCAGCTTGCACCATTAGCATGGAGTCCTAAACCTCTGCTACTGAGGACTGGAGAGAAGGCTAGTCTGTAGGAGCCTGGTGAAAAGCAGCCGACCTTGGGCTCAGTCATGGCTGAATGGCTGAACTTTTGGAGGCGGATCTGATCTGCTGGTGAACTGAGACGTTCAGCTGACAGCTAATGACTGAACAGACTGAGACGTAACAACAGCGATTACACTCGTTGGCTATTTTAGACTAAATGCAGAAAATAATGAATAAAACAAAATTAACATTTCAAATACTGAATATAAAGTTTAAAGCGAGTTACAATACTTTTCCAAACAGTGGTTCAGTTTGAGCTTAATTTTGAGCTTAATAGTTGGCTTTTGTAAATAAAGTATTTTTAATTAAAAATGAAATTAGGTCATGGGTTATCTGGGGATCCAGTTTGTCCAGTGTTAGTGCCACCTGGTGGTGTGTGTTGGTGGGCTCAGCTGGCTCTGGCTGCTGTGGGCCTTCAGTGGGAACTCTGTGTTTTCTGACCCTCTTCAGAATGGGACGGTGGTGTAACGTCTCCCTCAGACTAAACATCACCTGGACTAACTTTTCTCAGCCCCTGACCTCTGCTGTTTGCTGAAAAACATTTTCAGTGAATGTTTTTCTCTTTATTTGGTGAGCGGTTTGAATTTCTCAGGAGGTTTTGTTGTCACAGAGCACTCAGGCAGGTTAACCCTGCTGCAGCGCTCAGATCAGAGACTGCCTGGCTTCAGGGCAGTGTGGCAGGAGGAAGCTGGATTTGAACCTGCATCTTTTAGACTGCCAGGCCTCTGCTGTTACCCTGCACCTTTTGTCTTTTCCCTGACCTTCAACACCAGTTTAGAAACAGGAAAAAAATATATAATTGATTTTAGTGTTTGGGAAATTGTTGCAACTGAAATTATGTATGTTTTGGGTTCTATTCATATTGTTTTTCTTGGTATTTTACTGTCAATTATAAAAATATATGTTTTAAATTATTATTTGATCAATCTCAAATGTATTTCTTGTTTTATTATATCTCTATCTACTATGTTGTAGCTATTGTGAATCAGTTGGGTCAACTGAGGTTGTTGCAAATGTGCTGTCAAGAAAACTTTGACTAGACTCCATGTTGTTTTGAGTCTTAACACTTCTGCTGTTTGTTTTCTTCTACAGCCAAGTTCCACCATCAGCTGGTGCGACCAGCTGCCTCCGTCCTCTGCGGCCCTTTCTAGCTCCAGTCTCTCCTCAGCGTCACTTTCTAGCTCCAGCCTCTCCATGGAGTCCCGAGCGCCCGCGCCTCCGCCGCCGCCGCCTAGTACGACGGCGTCAGACGACATGGAGTCAGACGAGAGGCCGTACGTCTGCGACCTGTGTAACTGCGCCTACAAACACGCCAGCTCTCTTCTCAACCACAAACTCACCCACAAGACTGGAGACTTCAAGTGAGAACTCTCTCTCAGTATCTAGATATTAATATCTGTATTGATCTCTATGTTGAAAAAAAAATCTAGATTATCAGTGACAAAGTGATCCATAAGGTCAGATTACATTTAGGAAGATTCCTAATTGCACTTTCTGAAACATTTGAAAGAAAGTTTCTTGCAGTTTATTTTACATTTGATCAACATAGTCAACTTGTTGTTTTTGTCAGTTTATTTCATATTTATTTCCATTGGCTGTTCTTCTAATTGCGCCGGCTGAACAAATGAAAGTTGTTTTTCCATGTTTGACTGAGAGCCTGAAGCTGTTGGTGTTTTTCAGTGAGCTGTACTGGTGCAGAGTCATCATACATTTCTAGTTTAGTACATTTATGGCTACATTCACACTGCAAGCTGAAGTGACCTACATTTTCTGTTGTTCTTATACGACCTGAATCTGATTTTTTTTCTTAACAGTCTGGACGACACAGGTCGGATTTTTTGGCTGCTGGGATATGCGACCCTGAGCCTGATACAGTTCTGCTCTTTTCCAATGTGACCTGTGTCTGCACGGCCAGGTCGCATTCATCCGACCTGACCGTCATCGATACTCAACACACAACACTATGCTGAATCCTGAAACACAGAAAAACAACAACCTATTATGGTAGACGATAATAAGGATGAAGTTGTTGATGTGTTTTAAAATCATGATGCGTTGCAGCATTAGCATCCATGTTCACTTCCACAAACACTGAGCATGCTTGCTCTGTGTAACGTTACTGCAACCACTCAAAGACATGTGAATTTCACAAAAAAATCAGAATGGAGCATAGAGACTGCAGTGTGAACGTCGCCTATATGTGTGTTTTTAAAACTAAACATTATAAGGCAATTCAGCTGTTGTTCGTTATCAGATTGGTATCAGTATCAGCCGATACTAAACATCAGATATCGGTATCGGAAGTGAAGAAAGTGGCTCTGTTCAACTATATGCACATGGTGAGTTTTGTTTTGCTCTGACCTGCTGTCGGCTTCTCCTCAGGTGTGACTTCTGCAGCAAGCCGTACACCAACTACATGTCACTACGCAACCACATGCGAATCCATGGTCAGAAACGCTACATGTGTGACCTCTGTGGGAAGGCGTTCCGCCTGGCGCGGTACCTACGGAACCACCAGAGGATACACGACGATGGGCCCAACCGCTTCGACTGTCCGTCCTGCTGCAAAAGCTACCGCACCATGCTGGAGCTGGCCCAGCATCGCTGCAGCGCCGCTGCCTCCAACCAGGTACGCCGTTGGGCCGCTGTCCTGATGCGGGCCGGGGGTTGAGCAACGTTGCTGATATCAGGCTAAGCAGAGAATCAGTTGAAAACCTGCTGTGATCTAACAGTCAGTCAGCTGTTTCCCCTGTTTATTCATTCCCTGAAATACTTTTTGAAAATCATTGCAAGATTAATTATACTTTAAGAAATTGTGTGCAGAAAAGGATTTTCTCCCTTTCACTGATAAACATTGACTTTGGAAATCACATGGAATTCATTTTGTTGGGAATTATCGCCAGCTTTTTCTAAAAAAAAAAAAAAAAAAAAAAAAGCAACTTCACTACTTTCGCTCAGTAATGAATTGGAAATCCAAAATGTTTTTCAAGAATATAATGTTTCTGCTTTTTAAGCTCAACAAGTCTGGCAAAAAATCTCCAGGTTGTTTTTCTGCATAAAGATCTGAAGATTCGGCTGCGTAGAATTTTCTGTCATTTTAAGCTCCTGGTTGAGAATGTAAATAGAAAATGATGAAACCAAAGGGTTTCTGAAGTTAACTGAATAATAGAATTGCAGAGAAAGAAGGACCTAATTGCAAATCAAAAACTGAACATTTGACTTTTTGTCTCCAGATTCCAGACTAGAGTAAATTAGTGTAGACGTTGAAGTGATAGCCTGGTAAAGCATGTGATGCTCTCTGGGATTCTCTCACTGTGAAGGAAAGATTTGTAAACGAAGGGGATTTGAATCAAAGTCCCTTTAGCAGCCTACGATAGCAGGAGCTCAATGAGAAAATAGTTAAGTTACTTCATTTTGGTGATGTGGCTCAGACACTGAAACGTATATTATTTAGTTTGATTTCACACAGAGATTTGTGGTCAGTAAAATTGTTGTATGAATAATGTACTTTGCTGTAAAAAGATAAGAAAAATAAAAGTAACATAGAAATATAGCAAAGTGTTATGTAAAAGCACAAATAAGAGAAAAGCAATATACACCAAATATAAATCAGATGTAAGGAGATTGTTGGTTGTTCAAATGTAAAACTGTCCTGGTTCACACTTTCTATTGACATTAAGGTTTCTAGCTTACAGAAAATGAGATTCAATTTTGATTTTGTCAGAGAATGAGATGATTACATCAGAGCAATAAAATAGATTTTTAAAACATAATGTTTGTTTGATTTGAGTTTACCACAGTTTGCCTGGTAGTCTGAGTTTGACTGTTTAAGCGTGGTGGGTGCACCATGGTGAGAGAGATAGAAGATCTTTAAGTGGTTACTATGGCTACAAAAACACTGTTTTTGTAGCCATAGCAAAACAATCATTTTTGGCTTATTCAATTATGGGAAGGTTCAAGTAACATTAATGGAAAGTTTAGAGAAAGGAAGAAAATTGTGGACAATACTTGGACAGGATGAAATCGAGCACACTCCCTGTAATGGATCCATGTGATACAAGTGTTTTTTATTTGAATGACTGAAATATGATGCAGAGTTCAATGAAAACGTTTGTAAGCCTACTTAGATCCTCATTTTTGATGAGAAAGCAACAGCAGGAAAGCCTGCCTGTATGGATGTTGATGTATCTGACTGGCAGAAACATGTAGCAGTAGGATTCTCTTTTTACATGTGTGTATGGACCTCACATGGTGTGTTCCTCCTGGACTCTGTGCCTCCCAGCTGTAGTTCCAGCAGCCTCCTGCTGCCGGCCCACTGACTGTGTTAGAGCAGGCTCAGTTCAGGGACAGCTTTAAAACTCACTGACAGACTGGACAACAGCTCAGCAGATCTTCTGCACAAGTGTAGTAATCCAAACTTCTGTGTGTGTGTTTTTGTTTGTTTGTGTGTGTGTGTGTGCGTGCGTGTGTGGGGTTGGTTCATAAGAACCGGTTCAACTGCCCGTCCTGCTTTAAGAGCTACAGAACCATGCTGGACCTGGCCCAGCACCGCTGCAGCGCCGCGGCCAAAAACCAGGTTGGTGTGAGCGTGACTGAGCATGTGTGAGAGGTTAGAGGTCAGAGGTCAGCAGAAAGACTTGGAGCTGTGAGGGAATCCCAACGTTTCCTGGAGTTCAACAAACATTTTATTCACCGTGTGGTGGAACTCTGTCCTTCCTGCTCTGTTGCCTTAACGCCTCTTTCACTTTAAGCCAGGAATGCTAAGCTAAGCGTAGAACAAAGCTACCTGAGGCCCACACAGCCAGGACCAGTAGAACGTGACATCATAAAAGTCTCACACATGATGTTTATCTAAGCTGCTGTTTTGGAAGTGAAAATAAAACTTCATATTAAATAAAAGATCCATAAACATTTAACCTTTTCTTTATCGGCTGATGTTTTGGTGCTGTAGAAAAATGAAGAGACCCCTGCAAAACAATCAATTTTCTGATTTCACTCTTTATAGTTATATGTTTGAGTAAACTGAACAGTGTTCTTTCATTCAATAAACTGCTGACAACATGTCTTATGAAAATCCAAGCAAAAACGTAGAATTTATTTGCAGAAAATGAGAAATGATCACAATAACAACAAAAAAATGCAGTGCTTTCAGACCTCAAATAATGCAAAGAGAGTAATTTAGAAACAACACTGATGTCTGAACTCAGGAAGAGTTCAGGATCAATATGTGGTGGAATAATCAGCGCTGCATCAAGCATTCTGTGCATTTTCAGGTCAAGATGTTTGTAAATAAAAACATGTTTTGCATTAGTATAATCTCAGACCAAATAATAAACAACTTTAATCTGATAACATTTTTAGTGAAAATGAATCCATAGAAAGACATTAGCTAAACATCCCTAATAGTCTGAATTATAATACAGCTGAAGATTTTTTTTTTTTTAATGTTGTATACTTTTACTTCAAACAAAGTTTAGACTTGTGTAAACCAACAGAAATAATATAATCCTGAAACTTAAAGAGCTGCAGGTGTGATGAAAATCTGTCTGTCCAGCATCATGAGCTGGAAGGCTGGAAGCTCCACAGTGCTGCCATCAAACAATGGATTACTTTCTTTCAAACAATGAAAGAATTAAAACATAATTACAGTTTGATTAATCACTTATCTTTGACTCATGTAGAATTGATTACTTTGTTGATTAATCATTAACTGGAAGATTCAGACTCAAAAAAAGGGTATTTTTTTTTAAGAAAACACCGTCAGAGCAGCAAAGAAGCCAGAACTGTGTAGAAAATGTGTACATTTTGCTTTTTGCGTTAAAAATCTTTGTAAATTTTTCTACGTAAAACTCAAGTGGTAATTTTAACTTCACCAAGTTCACATGCTGTTTGAACAAGTCTCCTATTAAGCACCTTTTGATAACCAATTAATAATCAGTTAATCCAATAAATCAATCTCAGGTCAGTCCGGCTGAAAGCACTGAACTTTTCTCATGTTGATGTCAGAAGGATTTTTAGCTGCAGATTGTTCCTTTAGTCGTTCAATAAAGGAATGTGATTAAATTTCAGGCAATAAAATGTTTTCGTTCTGATTTAATTCCTGTTCTTTTGGTCTGTTTCTACTATAAAATAAAATGATCTTAAGTGATTAAATAGAAAATGTGCAGAAAGCACCAATTGCTATCGGATTAATCAGCAGAATAATCGATTAGTAAAATAATCAATAGCTGCAGCCCCTAAATCAGGCATAAACTGGAGGACTGAGCTTCAGCCTCCATCCTAACCTTATCAGTGTGGCAGGAATGACTATTTTAGGTAGTTTCTATGGTTACAAAAAATAGAAATGAAGGTGACCCTAGCACAGGGTTGGCCAGCTCTGGGCTGGAAGGGTCAAAGGTCACCATGCTGTCTTAATGACTGCATCACCAGCAGGGCCGAGCAGAACCTGAAACCAAAGCTTCCCAACTCTCAACTTCATTGCGGCTTTTGTTAAAGTCTGAGGTTTAACTGCAGAGTTAGTAAGTGTCTGTGTGTGTGGCTCTGTTTGTGTGTGTGTGCATTTTGACAACACCATCTCATATCAGTGGGTTAAGGTAATCAGGGCCCTGCCAGGAGACCAGTCTGAGACGCAGGAGGGAAAGAAACGGGAGAGGAAAAGAATCTGAGTGACAGAACAATCACCTTCATCTTTCACTTCCCCTGAACGCTCACTGTGATCTGCCTGCTTGAACTCTGTGCTGGCTGGGAGCGACGGAGGTTTATAAAAGTTCTGCTCTCTTCTGTTTCTTTGCTGGTCTTCAATCCAGACTGGCGGTCGCCGCTCCAATTTCTCTGCCACTCCACGCCGCCAGCAGCAGCAGAACAACAGCGCTAACTCCATGATGCAGCCGCCGCACGGAGCACACAGCCAGCAGGAGGCGCTCCCGTCCCACTGCGTGGCAGCCATGTCCCAGGGCGGGCCGGGGGCCAGCCAGCCGGTGGCGGATCCTCACCAGGTAGGGGACGGCCAGAGCGTCTGCAGGTTCCTGAGCAGGACCCCCCGCTGAGATGTTGCTGTGTGTCCCAGCAGGGCCGGCCCAGCTCCGTGTCCTCTCAGAGCAGCCAGCAGAGCATGAGGAGCTCCTCCAGCAACAAGCACGTCCCCCCCCCCAGCGCCGCCCCCTCCTCCTCCTACTCCCTGCTCCAGCCCCTGGTGCCTGAGGTAAAGGAGATGAACTCGGGATACACTAGACTGAGCGCCAACCCCATGGTAGGAGAGTCCCCACACACCTGCCCCCTGCTGGCCCTCGCTGGCCCCTGCTGGCCCCTCCTGGCCCCTGCCTTCTCCCAGTCTGCTTACTAACATTAGCATTGGGGTGGTGGTGGTGGGAGGGGGGTTCTCTCTTTGTTGATGTTTACCATGAATTTACAAGCTTTACTCTGTCAAAAACTCTCATCTACTGATTGCTGGTAACCATAGAGACAGCTGCTCATTATATCCATTGCTCTCAGTCTTTTTAAATTTAGTCCAATTCTAAATAATATTTCCCTTGAATTCTTATCAAGCTTCCATTGCACTTCTGCTCAACTGAACTCAACTTGTCTAAAGGCGTTGTTAGCCAAAGCAAGCTACAAAAGATTTGAAATGGTTCGATCGGGTTGGGGGATGATCTGTACATTTCAATAACTATAATCATAAATGCTTTGCCTTCTTAAAGCTGTAGCATGTAACTTTTACAGAAAATACTTTTTTGTACATATTTGTTGAACCTGTTGATAGTTTAATATAAAATGGATAATCTCTGAAAAAAAATCTAGCTCCTCTGCCCTCTCCTGGTGCTAACTAGAAACAACCAATCAGAGCCAGGAGGCGGGTCTTAGCACTGTCAATCACCCTTCCTGTAAGTTGTTTCCCCAGCATTGATGCGTTGAGCAGCATGTACACAAAGTGATTGACAGCCAACCCCCCTGCTGCGGGGTTGGCTGTCAGTCACAGCCTGATTGGTTATTTTGAACTGGTGCATTTCTTCCATCTTTTCACTGATTGTGTCTCATTGAATACGGTTAGAACATGGTGACAGTTTGAACAAATATGTATCTTTTTATTTTAAAAGTTACATACTCCAGTTTAAATTCATTTCTATGGCGACCACTTTCTTTTACCACAAGCAGTGTTTGGTATGCCATTGTTGCTCTGGACAGTCTAACAAGATTCCTGGTTGTACTGATGTGAGCCGGCTGCCTGCTGCACACATCAGACTCAAAACCAGTTTAAAATTTGAGATGCTATAAAAAAATAAAATAAAAAAACCTTAGCTGCAAACAGGCTCTGTCCAGAAGCCATACCCCTGAAGTTATTTTACTACCACAAACATTTTGTTCTGACTTTGTGTGACAGACCAACACACACTAGTGTATCCCAGTGAAGTGGAGGGAAAGTTCTACATGGTTCTTTAACAAATATAAAGTGTAAAAGTTTGGGATTCATTTGTATTCAGGCTCATTTACTCTTTTAGCCTAATATGAAATGCAGTACAACTAACTTCCTTCATAAGTCTGAAAAATACTTTATGGATTGCAAAGGAAATGAAATGAAGCCTGCGACAGACTGGCGACCTGTCCAGGGCGAGAGGCTGGTGACCCCGCCTCTCGCCCGGAACGCGGCTGCAGAGGCACCAGCAACTCCTGACTGCAATAGGGACAAGAGCGAACAGATAATGGATGGATGAAATGAAGCTCATATTATCCAAGGTTCTTCAGAGAGTTGTAGCTGCTGATGACCGCAGGAAGGATCAGGAACATGTCATTCTTCTGTCCTCAGAGAACAACCAGCCTGATGAGGACCAAGGAATCCAGGAGACATTTAAACCAGGGTTAGGTTCTAGAATCTAGAACATCAGTCCTTCATCTGGTCATGGAGACACAACATCTGTCTATCTGTGACAGTTTTAGACCCTGTTTACTGTGAGACAGTTTTCAGTGAAACTATAACATTTTTGTTGTGATCCAGTGATATCAGTGTAGCTGTGTGACATTTACAAGATAGATAGATAGATCGATAGATAGATAGATAGATGATTATGAAGCATTGACTCATGAGGGCTGAATACAAATAAACATTTTGCATTTTACACTCAATAAAATATTTCTTTATACATATATATATATTTAACTTCTAAAAATGTTGGTGTGAACCTTTAACTGCTTTCACACGTTTGATTGCTTTTTGCAACTTTAAAAATGTCTCTCTCTGCCATCCTTCCCATAAGAAATCCGATGTAGCTGCTACATTTAATCTGGTTTTTCTACCACAGTGATGGAGCGTTTAGTGTCAGACAGCATGTCAGCTCTTCACCAGAGTCTGGATCCGGGTTCTGCTTCTGGGCTCATAGTTTCCCCACCAGTACACACAGGGCCTGCAAAGAAAACAGAGTGAAATTCAGCTGACACAGGGATTCTTTCTGTTGGGATATAAACCGTGTGTGTGTGTGCGTGGGTGCGTGCGTGTGTGTGTGTGTGCGTGCGTGCGTGTGTGTGTGTGTGCGTGTACGCTTGTGGATTTTCTCTCTGATTCTACTAACCTGGGGCTGTGCTGCTAATTCAGTCTGCTTTCCATCCCATCACAGCTGCTGTTACGGCCATGTTTGTTACACATCACAATCAGAAACATTTCACTCATACTGGGATGAGTATGAGTCAAACAGCTCAACCAGTCCTCTTACTGGTTGTGCTGTTTGTAGTGAATCACTGAACAGATGCGATTTTTTTTTTTTTTTTGGTAAAATTCAGTAAAATAAATCTTTCTTTTTTCATATCTTAATTATTAAACAGGCGTAAGCTTCCTCTCTCTGATCAACGCACATACACCCATTCATTAGATCAGTACAGAAAATGAAATCTGTTGAAACAGTCATTTAAAGTGACATTAAACACCAACAGAATGTTTAGTTTTTGTGCCGTGACTGAAGTGAACAGAAAAGGAAAACTTGTCTCCAAGTTGCCTTCAGTCTACATTTAAGATAAATGTTTGTAAATCTGTTCTCCTCAGAACTCCTCAAGTGATTGAAATTCTGTAATAAAAGCAAACAAAAAAATCCCCTGCAAAGCATCTCTTTCTGTCTAATTAATGATCTGTTTGTCAAAAATGAATCACCAGGTCAGTTCAGCAGGAGGAGCTGAGCTTTCCTCACACTGATACTTTTCTACAAATGATCAGTTATTAACTAAAGTAATTGCAGTTTAGACAGTTTTCTCATTTTTAAAAAATAATTATTTACATTTTAGTATATTTCTAATATTGTATAAAATAAATTAAAGATCTACTCTTTTATTTATTTTTTTTTATCCGATTGTCAGAATAATCGATTACTAAAATAATCGCCACTTTCAGCCCTGTTCTTCTGTTTGAACTGTCATTTTACCCAGTTTCTTGTTTTCCTTTTTTTAATGTTCATAATTTCCTGGGTTGTGCATCAGACTTTGGAAGCTTCACCAAAACATTAAGTGTGCTTCATCGTTCTAAAAGCCTCTGAGCTGACACTGATGTTTTTCTCCCTCCTCTCTGGCTGTCCTCCGCCTCCCTGTTGAACCCGCCTTCCCTGCAGAAGCACCAGGACACTTTCTCCCTGGCCCCCCAGCGGCCCCTCCCCACCATCAACCCCATAGGCCACTCTCTCCATCCGAACGGCGCTCCCTCGCTCAAGCCTCCCCCCGTGCCACGGACCATCCAGGCCATGCCCTGGGAGCAGCGCTCCCTCTACAATCAGTGAGACTCCTGACAGCCAAGCACTTCCTGTCGTCACCCAACAACACAGCCTCTTCTTCCACCCTGCCCCTTTCACATCCAGCATCCGACATCCGGGATGGAGGATGGAGGACTCCCGAACGGCCCGCTGCTTTCCGAACCTCTCCTTTTGGAATGCTGTGTGTGGGAATGGGGAAGGGCACTGTTGAGAACTAGTTGAGATTGATTTCTGAGTAGTTAGGTTGAAAACAATGTGTTGCCTTGACCCTCATGTATGATCTATGCCATGTACTGGATAGAAGTTAAACTGTCTCCACCCTGACCCGCCCTGTTGGTAAGAATTTATCCCCCATCTTTCTCTCCCCCATAGTTATGAAAATATCTATCCTTCCCGTTATGAATAGTGCTCCCACACCCTCGCCCTTACGTTGAATAAAATAAAGTCTTTTTTTTTTTTTTTTAAATCAGGAGCCAATTGCAAATCTGGAACAAGTTGTTGCTAAATGTTACAATTTTTTCTTTCCATCGGTCCAATATCTGTATCTCTGTTCAATGCAGTTTCTGCAAAAGACAAAAAATGGGGGAAATGTTTTTTCCCCCCCCGTCTAACCTTTGACCTGCTGGGGAGAGAGTGTTGTGTATATTGTGCATCAGGACGTGTCGCCCCTCAACGCTCGCCTGTTATGTCCAAGCACAAAGGAGCAGCTGAAGACGTCTGCAAGGGGAGTGACCTCTGTGTCCCGACCTGACTGTTACAGGGTTCAGCGCCGTCGGCCTGCAGCCTCTGCAGTGAGAGACGGAGGTCGGCTCCTGATCCAGACCCGGTGAGCCCTCAGCAGAACCGACCAAGACTGAGCTCAGCAACGCAGCCAAAACTCACTTTTCAACTTCAAAGTTAGTCTTTGTATTTATAAAAAAAAATAAATAAAGTAAGAATAATTTTGTTTTAATAAAATCATGCGTGCGTCTCACTATTCCCAGGATGGAATAATAACTAGGTCTCAGCAGCCAATCATGATTGACTTACTTTAACGTTAGAGTATTTTGTAAACTGTTGAATTTGAATAACGATTCATTCATGGATCCAGCATGTAGTTAGTTTATCTTGCTAACTTGACGGTTGTTGAAATACCCACAATTCTACTATCATTGTCTTTCCTCTTTTTAAAGTTGTTTCTGTTTTTATTCCTGACATGTTTTCATTGTTGCTTTCTCTCTCCTTGTAAAGTGTCTTTGAGTATTTAGAAAAGTGCTATACAAATAAAAATGTTTTATTATTATCACCCAGAGGCAATGATTGAAGCCTTCTCCTGCCGCTCAGTTCTCATTGTGTCTATGGTTACCGGGTTTTTGGCAGGGAAGGAATGGTGATTAGAAATGATGATAAAAAAACATTTTCTGAATGTTCAGTTTGTCTTCCATCATTCTGTGGCTCATGACCAGAGTGCAGTGGGCCTGGTTGAATTCTATTGTCAGATTTGCTTTGCAAAAGGATAAAATTGGATGTTTTTCTGTTGCAGTGTTGACTTTAATGACTTCATGGGCCAAGTGAGGCGTAAGCAGAAAATAAGCAACAGTGACGGAAACTGATCAAATGAACTACAGTCTAAATTCAATTCAAAAATACTTTAATGACCCCAAGTGGACATGAAATGCTGTAAACCACATCAATTCAAGATGCTTCAAGATGATCGTTGTGGGCTGAAAAGACCTCCTGTAGCGGTCAGTATAACAGGGAATTCGAAGAAGCCTCTGAATGAAGACACTTATTTTTCTTAGTCTCATGAAGAGGATGCTCAGGGTTGTGCATAATATTCTTGACTTTCTGTAAAATCCTTCACTCCGTCATCATCATCATCATCCCAGAGTTTCGTCAGTCGTCCCCAGAACAGAACCAGCCTTCAGCAGGATGTTGAGTATTTTTAGGTCTGTGGTTCTGATGCTGCAGATCCCAGAGATAAATGCAGTCAATCAAAGCTCAGCTACTGATGTTTAGCTGGCAAAATGCAGAATTCAAGCTCAAATCCAAGGATAAAGACACTACGGTGAGTGATTTCTGAAAGTGAAGTTCTAGAACAAGCAGATTATTCACGGGGGGCAAATGTGTTTTCGGCATCTCGTTTTAATTAGTTCCAAATTTGTCCCTAATGAAGACATGCATAATATATCTGAAATGTGTTGCCATACTGAACATCCGTAATGCCAAATTCGTAAAGTACATTAGTTATGTGACTGTCAAAGACAATCACATAACTACATGTGACTGTCTTTGATACCCAAAGACAACTGCCATGGAGTCGAGGTCATGAAACCAGTGCTGAGAGTTCTGAACACCAGAAGGATTCTGGGTACCGGTACAATACTTCCAAAGGTCGTTTGGTAAGGTTACCACATAATAGAAAATATTTATTTCCTGGTCATTTGTGAAGATTTGGAGTCAATTGTGAAGATTTCTACCACTGTCTAAAGTACTTTTACACGCAGTCATAATCCACCAGAATTTTATTGAAAGTTTATTTCAGAAACTCGGTTCACGAAGTGGAACATCAGAATAGTTCCACAAATTGTTTTCAAAGTTATACATCTGTTAATTATGATTATCTGCTCACAGCGAATAAAATCCAGAGATCTCTCACATCAGAACAACAACTTGTCATACACAGGTGTAGGATTACTGAAAGTATGTTTTATTCCTGCATAAATGGGTTTTTTTTATTTCAAAAGGTACTTTTAATCCGACGCGTCTCATCAGAATATCTGTTCTAACAGAATATGGCTAAGTAGAAAATGCTTTATGAAATAAAGTGAAATGACTGATTAATGAATCAAACACCAAACTGCTCCGCCCTCTTCAAGTGAATTGTTACAAAAATCATAAACACTCCAAAAGTGTTACACCAAAACCTTTAACTATAGTTGCATAACTTTGGATAAATAATTAGTTAATATGTGTTTCCTTGTACATTTAGGAGTAGAGCAAAATGTCGACCTTTGAACCTGGTTTAGCATCCATTAGTCACTTTCTGACTCCGTCCTCTGAAACACATGTATCCTGCGTGGAACTCATTCCAACTAAACATACAGAAACAAACTTTCAGAACATTTTATTTGAATATAATAATAATAATTCAGGCTCAGGTGATTTCTATTCTTTGCAGTTTTCCAGAATGTTTTCAGCCCATATTTCCTGAATCTCAGCTGAATCCATTGTCATCCCACCAAACACAGTTCAGTTCACTGAACAGGCAACTTGTGTCTTCTGTCTTATGAGGCTGAAGGTCTTTATTTTACAGATCAGTAAACCTCCAATGAGAACATCTCTGCTGAACATGGCTCACCTGCTGCTTCAGGTTTGCAGCCTGAAGGAAGAGGGGGAGCAAACATTTCAGTCGCTGCATCACGGCTTTTGACTTTTGATCAGAAATACATAAGGACGATTATTTTTCTGCTTCGTTCTCAGTTCTAACTGTCCCTCAAGATTAAGATGAACAATTCAAATCTCTGTGAAAGCTCAGATTTGCTGTTCATTAAAGATGCAAGTATGTTTCTGTTTTCATGGCCTGCTGCCAGGAACTGTGGAAATAATCATTTTCAGAATGATGATATATAACGATCATTTTTCACAGTAACTAAGGTCTCCATAACTACAGATGGATTTGTCCAACTTTGTCAAAAAGTGAATTTGATGTTGCCATTGCTGCAGAGCAATGCTTTGTTACTCGTGGCTTAACTAAAGGGTCACTGGTTCAATTCCCAACTGTCTTCTGATGTGAAGGTGTCTTGGATACGTTTGGCACATTGCGGTAAGCATCTTAGAGGAAGCATTTCTCCACTTGCTCATGAACTTTATTTGTTCAGATTCTCTGGAATGTGGCTCTCGATGCAGGCTGTGACGCAATACAGCCCAACCATTTCCTCCTGGATGTAAACAACAAGCATGAAGCCTTTCAGCCAGGGGCCAGTCACTGACACTCTGACTCCAGTATGACTTCATAACTGTAAGTCCGGAATAACCGAATAACCTCTAAAGCCAGTTTGCTGAAAACACCTTGAAAACTATTTGTGTCAGTTACGCAGGTTTGCTGCCCTGTGACGTCTGCAAACAAATTCACTTCCGCTTTTCATGGAGATGTATTCTAAACGCCATCACTAAGAGAGGATGGCCCGTCAGTATATTTCTATTTGTGCAACATTAATAATAATAATAATAATAATAATAATAATAATAATAATAATAATA
>VMRN01000049.1:2991787-3008992 GCA_010277015.1 Poeciliopsis turrubarensis
ATAATAATAATAATAATAATAATAATAATAATAATAATAATAATAATGAATGATTGTAGAATACATCATGACATTGACTCTAATGTTGACTTATTTTGTTCAATTATTCTCACTTTTCCCCAAAAAGTTTCAAAACGCCGCGTGCACGTGTCGGGAGCGCGCATCGGAAGCAAAGTCCTTCAGCGGAACACGCGCCTTTGTCACGCAGATTATGCGTTGTTAAGGTTTTGGTCGCGCGAGCCTCTTTCGCGGATCCCAGCGAATTAAAATCTAGTATTGGGTGGGAGGGGCGTTGGCCGCGTCGGTTCGCTCGTTATTGATCAAAAAATGTTTCCCATTTCGATACGCGGCTTCGTTGCGCCTATGTTTTGTATTGCTTGTCGGGCCCGTCTCAGGGCCGCTGCGCATCCGGTGCCGGCTTCAAACCGGCTCATTTTTCGTTAACACGTCCGCAGTGAACATGATTATCGGTTGTTTCTGACGGCTGATAATCAGTGAAATGGAACAAAAAAAATCGACATTCAGTGATTTTCTGAGTTTAATAGACGGAAACGTCTTAATTAGTTATGAAATCCTTTCATTTGCGCTCTATAAAATGTGTAAAATATATGGAGACAAATATGTGATCATTGCACTGTTACTTTTTGTGATAATTCCAAGATTATGCTCAATTTGAGGTTTATAATTTATTAAAGATTTTTATTTTTATCCATCCATACTATTTATATCTGAAACAGGTAATGGGGCTGATTAAGCCAGTAACAGGCAGGTCGGTGTTTTTCTGACCAGCAGGATGGTTCTTGTCTTGTTTTGACGAGTTTCTCCCCGGAGATGTTTCAGGCCTCAGCGGCTCTTCAGGCTGGAGGCCTCGGCTGGAGCGACAGGCCCAGGTGTTGTGCTTCATGTTCTCCTGTAGGTGGCGGTAGTGGCCCAGACAGAAAGAATCCCAGCATCTTGATGCTTTAAATGGCTTCAACGAGACTTTTGGAGACATCCACATGTAGGGGTGAGCTACACGGCTAAATTGCCGACAGACGCGCAGAGACGACGCTGGACGGGTTTTTGTTTCAGTCAGAGAGATGATTCTTAGAAGCAGTTGACCTGAGGAAGCAGCTTGAGGAGGTTTCTTAGTTTCGTCTCCTCTCTTTGTTTCTGCGCAACTATTGCTCGAACTGAAACGCTCCAGTTCATGAGGTAAGTTGAATATTTTCAATCATCAATACACAAAGATGAAAACTTGGATTTTTTTTGCATCGGCAGCTGCACAAAAAAAATATGTTCACCACTTTTGAACGTGTTCTTGACGCCAGCACGTTTCCTTGGCATCAAACAATCTTTTTGGTTCTTCTCGCGGCCTGTTTTATGTTTTTGTGCTTTGTTTCCCATAATGTTGGGCCCCCTCCCCCCGCGGTCCCCCTCGCTGGCCGCCGCGTCTCGCTCCATTTTGTGTGGCGGCGCAGCGCAGCGCAGCGGCGCGTCGCCGCGCCGAGCCGAGCCGAGCCGAACTGAGCTGAGCTGCTCCGGGCTGCAGGAGCTGCTGGGCTCAGAACTCCTAAAGTTCGGTGAGTCCGGCTCACAAACGGTTAACTTCTGTTTTCGTTGTTGTTGTTTGGATCGTGATGAATCCATGCTCGTGTCCTTCATGTCGGCGCTATCAGCCATGTTTTCAGTGGAGTTTGTGATCGACCTGCACGAGGGCAAGCAGAGCCTAAATAACCCTGATTTAGACTTTCATTCAAATCGTGCGAGCAGTTTTCAAAACGCCTCATATTCTCGCTTTTATATTTGCTTTGAATATTTATTATTAAGTGTTGCTTCTAAAGGCATGGCGTCATGTTTATAGAGCTACTGCGCACTGCTTTTATTTAAAGATCCTGCCTGGGTCCTTATCATTCTGCTGCACTGGAACTAGAACCAGTTCATGCTGCTTTACTCCCATCATCACTCATCTACTTTTCTGTTTTAGTTTTGTAGTTTATTACGCAGGGAAAGCGCACTTCAAGAAACAGCTCAGAAATGAAGAAATGAACGAATGAGCAAACAAACGAGCCTTTACTCAGCCAGAAACTTGGCAACATGTTGGCCCCAAGATGGTGACTTAAACCTAAACAGCTTCAAGCAAAAACATCCAAAAAGTTAGAGTAAAAATGGGAAGAAATGAAACCACAAAATTGTAATGTCAGAAAAAGAAATATTCATTTGAAAAACGTTCTAAATGTTTCTAACCTACTTTAAACAAAAAACAATCTTTTATTTTGTAAGTTGCAATGTTTTTCTATTAAACCTGATGGGGTATGACGCATTATTTGAAATCTAAGTCGGGAAATGAATCATCAAATGTGCCACATTCAGCCACAACAAACTTTTTCATTCATCAGGTGTTGTAGAATTAAACAAAAATAAATAAATAAATAAAAATACAGTAGCAACACTTAATTTAGCAAAAGAAAAATCTACAAATTCGATAATATTCAAGCACTATCTTATAAAAGGGCGATATTTTAAAACATTCATTTAATTTAACATTTGCAACAAGTTGTCAATGAATTATCATGTGAAACAGAACAGAGCCAAACTAAAACGTAAAAAAATGAGACATTATTTGTGGACAAAGCTGGCTTGTCTTTTTCCATTTTTTTTTGTGTTTTTATTTTTTCTAACTCTTGAGTTTTCTTGTTTGTTTTTTTTGTTTGTTTGTTTTTTTCTTCAGGTGTTTAATCTGTGTTTGCACCTAACCGTTTGTCTTTCTGTGCAGCAGTAAATCCCTGGTGAAATGTGAATTTTTGTGATGGCTGAAAACTCAGAGAGCACATCCTGTTTCCATGATGTCAGCGCAGGAAGTAAGAGCCACCTGCTAGCTGGGTAGCATGTTTCTATTTTCCTTTGTTTACTTTGCACAATTCTAAAGAGACCAAACTTTTCACCTCCAAAGTTGAACATAAATCATTTAAAGACGTGCCTGTGAGGTTTAATGCACCTTAATGCTGGGACGTCACCTGAGGTTTCTTCTCGGAACATTTACTAGCAATTTCAGAGACAAAAGAAATACTAAAGGAATGACAGAATCTTCATATTTGACTAAATATGGAAAAATAAAAAAAACCCAGAGTGAACAAAATTGTATTTTTCCAGATGTTTATTTTTTCTTTGTTTGGTTTGTACTAGAATATTACCTCTGTGATTTTTCTGTGCAGCTGGCCAGGCAAGGCGTTTAGCAGCAACTGCCTCACATTTAACCCTGGAGGCTGATGCCAGAACTATCAGCCTGAGGAGCTGATAGAGGAGCAACCATTCATTTTCATAGGTTTAATTTGCCATCTGTCTTCATGTTGATGGAGGTGAACAGTTCTACTTTTAGAATATCAATTTGTTATAAAAAGTGTAGTTCCTGATGATTTATTTACTGAGTCTGTGGTTTTTCATGTTGTTTTTAAGGCCTGACCTCTGTAGAAATAGTTGATGTAAACCTGTGATAAACATTAAAAATGGACGAGAGAGCTAAAAAAATAAAATAAAATAAAAAATAATAGTGAAAACAAATGAGCAGCATGTAGGAAGTTTAGTAATCTGCCACTATGCATGACAGAGTAACCTTAAATGTTACAAATACGAATACAAATGTATTTGTAACGTTTGGATATTAAATCTCTTTAATATTATTAAAGGGATTTCCGTTCCAAACGAGGCTTTTCTGACTAATGATTTAACTTCAGAAAGCAACTACATCACAATGTTAAACAGACTAAAGAGATTTTATTTAATCTTTACTTCAAGAAAAATATGACAAATACTTTAAATTGTTTTTCCATTTTCAAAAACTTGTGAAAACATTTAATTTTAACAAGCTAATAACTTTGGATGAAACTAACTAACTTATTTAGATTCTTCTCCTCCAGATAATTTAAAGGTTATTTAACTTTAATTTTTTAGTATTAAAATATTGAATGAGTTTTTGGACTTTAACTAGACCTCTAGCGCATTTCAGTTCCTGACAAGTGAATTTAAATCTGCGAAAAACAGGAAAAATGATCCTATGATCATAAATGCGAGACGATCATCACCACAACTTCCATCAAATCGATTTCCCAGTTAGGACGACCTCAGAACTTCATCTGCTGATGGAAACTAAAAGCTTAAGATGAAATCATTTTAAACCAGCAGCAGTGGAAAGTTGCAGAGTATTTTTACTTCAGTTCTGTTCTTATGTGCAGCTTCACAGTATTTCTGTTTACTTCTTTTGATCTTGTACATTGAGGAAGTAAGTGCAGAGCATTATTTTCATCTCTATCTGCTGTACATCCTATTTCTTTGGAATAGAAGAAGAACTCACATTTGTACACTGAGTCGCATGACTTCAGATTCTTAATTTACCAAACATAGTGATGCACAAAAACTGTCAAATCTTTTTCATCACAAATTTCCCGTTGCTTCGGCTTCGGTTCTACTCTGCTCAGCTTTTCTAAATTTTGCATAGAAGCTAAAAACGACAAAGCATTTCAGGTGTTTTTAAAGAAGTAACTTTCTCTACCTTGCTCTTTTTTTCCAACAGATTCCTGTATACTGTCCCGAAAGGTCTTAACTGTGGAAATTATCAATCAAATTCGGATTAATATAGAAAAAAAATAGAATGAAGAATTAAATTAATTTTACTTTCTATCCCGTTTTCTCCAGTATTTTTCTTTATATAGTTTTATATTTAGTTCAAATACTTCATATTAGGTTTGCTACATCACAATGTAATGTTTATGCTGCATGTTTAGATGTTTGAATTATTGACATAAAGCCCTTGCATGAATCCACACTTAAGAAAAATTGATGAAACTTCAGACATTTCACAGCATCGTTTTGATTCAAATTGGATCTGTGATTCGTGAACTGGATCTGATTCAGTTGCCAAACGAGCCACACCTTAACATTTGTTTTATATCTTTAAGAAGATCTCACATTGTGATTTTAAAGAACGAGCATAATGTGAGTTAATGCAGTCCAGATAGTCTTGGGTGTTACAGGTTTAGATACCAAAAATCTCTACATTTATCAAGGAAATGTTTTGTTTTAAAATGTTCCAAATGTTGAACTGGAAACATGAGAGAACTCTGCTTGACTGAAATTACAAAGTGCATCTTGCACGATGGAGGTCAATAATCCGTCTTCATGGCATAAAAACAGATGCATTTATTGGATGAAGTGGAGTTTTTTTATATTCTCTTCATATATGCAGTGAGTGGAAGTTGTGAGTTTTCAGCTGTTGGTCCTGGTTTTGCCTAATGTAAGAAATCAGGTCCATTTGTTCCATCTGGTGCTTCTGAAATCTGGATGTTATTTACAGATTCATAATCACAAGTAATTCAACGTAGAACACGATCATCTTTACATCAGTGGTTTCCCACACTGCCAGAAACGGGGAAGTGAACTGGAATGACGTCTCTGTGACGTTGCACCGTTAGTCCAGCAGCAGATAGGCCACAGAAACATCAGAATACTTACTTCGGAGTAAGTATGGACCAAAGTCCAAAGGTCTTTAAACATGTTTGTCTCCACAGGAAGACACTGAATTTACACAAGACTGTTCAAACCTGGAGCACAAAACAAGCTCTGTGTCTGAAAATAATTCAGTGAAAAATGTGAATGGATGTTTGTCTTAATATCATTCGAGTTTACTTCCTTTTAAAGTATCCATTAAAACAATCCTTCAACATTTTAATGTGCATCTTTCTGTTTCTATATTCAGGAGGTTCATCCCGTCTGAGGAAGAGTTAGGTCTTCACCTGGACCAGAGGCATCACAATGTGCTGAAAACATCAAATAAGTCTGTAGTCATATTTGACCAATCAGAATATTTTTGAAAAGTTAATTTCAGTAACTAAACTCACAGAATGGAACACATTATGTACAGTCATTTTAGAATAAATTACAGTATGTGTTAAGAAGAGGCCTGCTTACAACCTTCAACTGGATATTACATAAAGGAGTCTTCTCATTGGTCTGATGTAAAATTCTTTTTTTTTTTTTATGTAATGGTTCATCAACTGCAAGTAGAAAATCACCAATTAACAAATTTAAGGGCTTTCAAATATTCATTTAGTTCCTGTTTAACACATAAAGTTGATAAAGTTCCTGAACTAAATGGACATTTCAGTGATATTCAGATTTATTGAATGGGTTTGTAGATTAATTCCACACTGGCTGGCATTTCCTTTAATTCTCTTAATTATAATTTTTTTGCCTACAGTTTATGAAAACACAACACTCACAATATTACATCAGACCAATTAAAAAACATAATGCATATATCTGGGATTAATAAAAAAAGATGCTAAAAACCTTCTTAAAGGTTATTTAATCATTGCTAAAATGGCTAACTGTTGCTATGATACAATCTTCAGAATTTCCACAAAATTCTGTACCAAAACTGAGGTGTGTATTTTGACCATTCGTGTTTGTATTGTTAAAAATTTTGGATAGAAATAGTTTACATTTGTTTCTGACTTTGGATAAATTTATTACATGCTCCAGTCCATCTGTTAGTAGTAGAATGACTTGTGCTCTCAATTAATTTTTTATTGAGAATTATTTTTTCTCTCTCTCTCTTGCAGGATGCTCATCATTCAGAGGTTGAGCCCGGCTCGCCATCTTCCTCTGCATCTCCCTGATGTAAAGCCTCTGGCGGAGGCAAACCTGGTGGTTTAGGATTCTTAGAAGCTGCTGCCAATATTTGGTGTAAATTGGAAATGAATTTTAGTAGCCATACCTCTACTACGGCTAAACCAACCAGAACACCAGTCGTCCAGTGGGGTGACACAGCTGTGCTCTCGTCAGGTGCTGGTGATTGGCTCTGGAAGAAGCGTGGAACATGTCAGGAACAGGAATGGGAAAAAGTCTGTGTTCAAAACCTAAACAATATTTAATGTTGTCATGCAACACTTCAAAGACACAGGTTGACCAGAGGGATGATGACAATCTAATCTGGAATGTGGTGATCTCACATTCCAAGAGTGAAACGCAGAGAACAGAGGAGACATCAGCATTAATGGGCTGTTTGTCTCCCACCCACTTCACCCCATCTCTCCCCAACCTTTGACCTCTGCATCTCCACCCCTCCCCCCACGCACACAGAAAGCGCTGCTCACGTGCTCTTCTGAAGAGGGGAAGAACGATGAAAAAACCCAGTAAATTATCATTGAATATGTTATATGTAGCAATGAAGTATCTTTATTCTTAACGAATAAAAGCAACATTTTATCTTTGTGTTAACCTACATGCCTTGATGTCCTCTCAACGTTGTGGAGTCCCCCATTCTGGGACAATGAAGGCTACTTTATTCTACCTAATAGTTTCAAGTTTCTAAATTGGAAGGAAATGTTGGCATATAGTAAAAGTTCTCGTGAACATTGTAATTTTACGATGTTTTTAATGCTTTCGACCCATAGAAGCTACTAGCTAATGCAGTATGCGTCTGATTCAGTCTGTATAATTAGATTGACTTTTATTGACTTTTTGTTTCTCAGTAAATTGAGAAATTTTCAGAGAAGTGGTGCTATAGAAACACTGAATTGAACTGGAAGGAAAATATGAAGTCTATAGTTGAGTTCTTGGAAACCAGCAACTCTTCATGCAGCCTTTACAAATCCAGTTCTTATCCATATCACTTCACATCTTTCTATACTTTGCTCATATTTTTGAAAAAACATTTTGATCTTTACCAATGCTACATTTCCCTGCCAAATAGGGAAATGTAGTGTGTGTAATAAAACTCGTAAAAAAAGAGAAAAAAAAGGAAAAGGACAACGGCGGCAAATTGACACCACAGAAAACAAGATTAAAACATTCTAATGAGTTAATGAAAATGAAAAAAGTGATCATTCATTCATGCATCTTTATAATTATAGAATAATAATTCTTTATAATGCGTTCACAATGGTATGTGTTCAATCACAGATGCTTAATAGTGAAGCTGCAGCACCCAGACCTGAACCGGACTTAGAATGTGGAATTTCCATGAACTCCATCTTTAATTCTATGTAAATGGTTCATGTTTTAGGAATTACTTACAGTACTTTAAGGTTTAAAAATAATGTGTTTATTGCCATTTCTAGTTTTAGTTGTAGTTATTTATAGCCTATTGTTTTGTTTATTCCTACAGGTAGGATTAGAAAACACATTATGAAATTTGCATGGAGCTGTGGTTGGAGGTGTGTGGGGTCGAAGTCCATGGATACTGGACTTTGACCCCAAGGGGTCACAACATATGAATGTTTTTTTTTTTAATTATTAGTATTTTTATTTATACAAGAAAAAAAAAAGAAAATTAACTCTTTACTGGACTTCAAATAGACCTGGTTGTGTCCAAGATATGGGAAACATGGATACCACACATAGGTTTATGACAGCTGTTTTGTTTTTTTAGGTATTGATTACTGTGTGTACATTTGTGTGTGTGTGTGTGTGATTTTGAAAAGCTCATATTGAGCTTTTCAAAAGGAATGTTCTCTCCCTTTGTTTGAAAACATGTCGGCTGTTTGAGCCACAGAGCTGCCCTTTGACCTGCATGTTTCTCTAAACGAAGAAAGGTGGGTTGCAGAGATGGAGCTGAAGTTTTCTCAGGGAATGGAAAAAAAAACCTTCAACTGAATCTCACAGGACTGGTTGCAATAACAGAAGTGCACTAATCCACCAATCCTGGGTTGTCACAGGTTTGGTGGATTAGTCAAAATGTAATGGGAGTAATACTAAGGCTTTTGAATGTTTATTATATTTAAATTATGAATTCCAGTCATTCAATATTAAAAAAAAAAAAAAAACTAGCTTCGTCCTGAGATGTTTGAATAAGATGCTACTTAGTGCTTAAGGGTTCAGAACTCTTGGGTTTTCCTATCGGACCCAGTAACAGTCTGGACAGACGCAAAGCTCCTCTGGACCCGGATCAGGGTTCGGATCCTCTTCGCAGAGACGCCACGAAGCACCCTGACCATGAAGAGCCTCACCTACCACTGTATTGAAACAGTCACGTTAACTCAGATTCGGGTTCGGGGCAGCAGAATGAACCAACTAGCGAGAAAGCGGATTATAACCACGCCACGCGGCGCCATAATGACACAGCCCACCTCCACGTAGCCCGCGCGCTCAGGACGGGCCTTCGGAACTGTTGCAGCCTCCATTTTGAGAGGTTGCAGGTCTGAGACAGCGCCATGTTATTTGTTCACTTGTGCAACACAACTAAAACTGATGCAAACATGAAGACCGAGAATTTAGCTGCAGTGCCTTTAGATTGAGGTTAAAAACACAAAAACACATCCAGGGCGATAAATAACAGTTTCAATACCAAATTTGAAGCAGTTTAAAGACTTTTGAATTAATATCCGTCTGACTTTGGGAAACGTCACAAAGGAATGCTGCTGCAGTTTTCACAGTTTCAGTAAATACGAACTCTGCCATAAGATACATTTGGTCAGAAATAAAGCAGGTTTTGCAGCGAGGACAGTCAGCAGGGCCACTGCAGCTCTGCAGGAAAATTTAGGACTTGAGGTTTATTACTGCGAACAAAAGTTGAGGGAGCAAAACTATCAATGATGACTTCACATATCCATGTTTACTTTTTTTCCCCCTCCATATAAACATCAGGATGTGTTGGAAGGGACAAATAAAAATAGCAAGTGGAAATCCAAGCACTCAGCTGACACTGTTGACCTACTTCATAAAGGTCACTGTAACGACGAGCAGAAACAACTGAAACTGGTTGTTGTCTTAAAAAATAAGCAGAAAAGACAGAAATCCACAGAGGAGAGACGTTTGCGAGTGGAATGGAGACGTCTCTCATCTGGCGAAGCTAAAGCCTAAACGTGGCCCCGCCCCTTCCGCCTCTAACCTACTCCAACCAGACCACGTGGTAACCAAAAAAAATCGTGAATCGGAGTCTGAAGAGGGGCGGCGTCACCGCTCAGCCGGCAGCCAGCGAAGAAAGACAGGGGTAGAAAGGAGAGAGAGAAAGGAAAACACAAGCCTACTCCCGATTTGATCTGGTCCCGCCAGAGTTTCCCCCACTCCTCCAGCACAGACCCATCATCCACCCATCAGCTCCAACCCCCTGTGATCCACAGTCCGATAGAGAGCCCGCAGGCTGCTGCTTCGACTGCTGGACCGGCTGCGATTCATCGGATTTTATTTCTTCTGCTCTTCTAATCCATCTGGATTTACAAACACACTAACTCACCTCCTGCTTCGACTTTTGAAATTGTTTTTTTTTTCCTTTTAAATTTTGACTTTTGTCCGATTTGTAACTTTTGCTCTGTAGCCAGTCATTTTGATTATCCTTTTTTTTTTTTTTTAAACATTTTCATCCTTTAGCGTGAATTCCAGTGTGTGTGTGAGAGCAGTGTGCAGTGTGACAGGGCAGCTGCTTACTCAGTTTTACGATCGAAACTTTTTGATTTCTTAAAATTCATTGTTTTCCTTTTTTGGGGGGGGGAATTTCCTTCTTTTTTCATATTTTTGGACTGTGACAAACAATAAGTCACCATGCACAAACTATACATTGGGAATCTAGGCGACAGCGTGACTGCCGAGGACTTGATCAAAACCTTCGAGGATCACAAGATCCCATACTCCGGACAGTTCCTGATGAAAAACGGCTATGCCTTTGTGGACTGTCCAGACGATCACTGGGCAATGAAAGCAATCGAGACGTTTTCGGGTGAGTTTGAAATGATTACTCGTCGTCGAAAGCTTCTTTTTAATTCAAAGTCATTTCAGCGTTAGACGCGGACGTGCAGCCCCGGCTCCAGGCTCACCCTCAACAGTGTGTCCTCGTTTTATTCTTTGTGAAATTTTCCAGGCTCCTGCAAAAAGGCGACACATAAAAATCCATGCATTCTGTTTGGGAACTTCTTCGGCAGTGACTTAATGAATGAAGGGGTGCCATGGATTATACGCCCCGGGGAGTCATTCAACTTTTGCAGGGGGGAGGGTCACGTATTCTGGAAATTTACGGTCGTGGTGGTGAATGTATATACTGGAGGTCGCTGTAATGTACCAAACAAAATAACTTATTTTCTGAATAATAATAAAAAAAGACAATATGTTGCATGTGTCTTCCCCTCAGGTTTGATTGAACAGCCTGCCGTGTGATATAGAGTGAAGCTTTACTTATCTCCCCTCCCCCTTAAAGATGAGAGTCCACCATGACAAAGATAGATAAAAAGCTGACCTACGTTGAGTGGTCCAGCAAATTCAGAAACCCAGTTCTGAACGTCACAGCCTTTCCTTTCCTCGGTCTTCGACGTCGCCCCCATGCAGCGAATTGTTCATGGTTTCCTACATGTGTAACATGAGGAGTGGCGAGGTCGCCATGCCAGTCAGCTGCCTGTTCTTCTGCCTGAACTCTCTTAATTACGAGAACATATTTTTGACGACAGTTTCCACCTAAAATGTCAAAACACACACACGCATTTTAACTGAAGGTTTGGGTCGAATTTACACAATTGTATGACAGGTTCTTTCAGTACTTTGAAAATATTGCTGTGAAGCACTTGGGTGTTCCTTTGAGTCTTTTCTTAGCCTATGTGCTATTTTAGTTTTTTAATAAATAGGCTGAAAAACAGGTTGCTATAGTGGCCCCATTACTTAAGCTCTGCAGCTTAAAAACTCCAAGCCCCCTTCATTAGGCCTACAAGGCTACTAAACAGTTAGCATGTAGCCACGTTTTTTGTTCTGAACTCCCCTTGTGTATTTCTTCCCCAGGTAAAGTGGAACTTCATGGGAAACGTATTGAGGTCGAGCACTCTGTCCCCAAGAAGCAGAGGTACTGAAAAACCTTAAACACTTTCAACTCTTCCTCTTCTAAACACACCTCTAAATGTGTCTCACCACTTTACGTTCTGTGAAATTTCAGAAGGATGAAACCGCCTTTTCTGCTGTTGTTCTAAGTGTGTGCCCATAAGAAGCAGTCTCATGTGTTGTAGTGTAAAGCGGGTCTGGGAAGCTAGCAGAGGAGAACCGTGCTGTGTCGCTGTCGGCCATTGCTGAAGAACTGCACTGTGATAGCTTTGGTGGTGGAGTCTGCTGTGCTCGCTTGGCTTCTTGTAGCTTGCATTTCCCTCCTCTTTTAAATGTGTTAATATTGGTTAGATATAAAACCTTAGTAATTGGATACATTAAAGTGCTACAGACAATTTTCTGGACAAAGTCGTTGCCATAAACTGTTAAAACTCAGCAGGCCACACTGGCTGCTTTAAAAGTGGCCACAGTGTGTTAAACGGGGTGCGTGTGTTGTGCTCTGGAAATGTCTTTTTTAATGCTTTTATCTCATGCATTTTGGCAAAGTTATTTTATGTGTATCGTCTGCTTCTGCATGCACGTGCTGTAAATACAACCACTTTTGATTTCAACGTCTTACACCAGTATAGTTGACGTGTTTACGTTAATGTGGAGTTCTGTTTGTGTTCTACTGTAGGCTTGTTGGATTCTAGTATTTGTACTGGAGTCCCAAATAAAATACACTCTTATTCACTGCTTACATTTTTTTTGTACATTTCACTATTTTAGTTTAGTATCTATGTTTTTTAGTTTAGAAACTACAACCTTGTATTATTTTTTTTCCAGACCAAACCTCGTTGTAAAATATTCCCTATTGTGAAGGGAGGTAAATATGGATTATTAACACGTAGGTCTACATGTAGCGTTTAAAATTCCTCGTTTCGGAGAATAATCTGGCGTTCACTGTAGCTCAGCTGCTCTGTATTAAGATCCAGACCAGACCTGCTTTTAGCAGCATTATGGAATTCGCTTATAGTCCTCGATTCCTGCCTGTAACCTTTGGCACAGATACAGCACAGCTCCGCCATTTGGCTTCCCGTGTGCTCATCTATGTGCTCCATTATCACAATAATCCACGATCAGGTCGTGTTGTGCTTGTTCATATTCCACCCAACTATGTTTTTGGAGACTCCCCTGCACGATAACGGCACAAAGTATTTGATTAAGATCAGTTTTTAGGTGTCCGCCCTGCTGCCTGATTGCATGTAAAATTGTGCCACACTGTGGCTGAACCCCCACGTTATTTTACGCTGAGCTGGAATGACACATCTCGAAAAATGAGAATTAAACTCGACCAGCGCGAAGAGCGGAAGGCCGTAAATGTTCGAATTGTCCAAATAATTATTGTGAAGTTGCTGTGCTGTGCAAAGGGACCCGCAGGCCTTGCATGTGGTAATATTTGTGTAAAAGACGGTTTGTAGGGATCACTGTGAGCCACAGGCCTTCTATGGCGCTTAAACACGTGGTATCAGCAGGCTAAAAAGAAGCACTCTACATCAGGCAGTCAGCAAAATGGCGAAGCTTTCAGTTGAAAAAAGCTGGCTGCAACAGTGTGCAGGCAGCGTGCTTCACTCCCCACCCGCAGTGTGTGCGTCTGGGGCCCTTCTGCGGCTGACGCACCCTGTTTTAGCGGCACAATTAACAGCGGATTGTTTGCGGCTCTGTCCTTCCTTTAATTCCGCGATTTCTCTCTCGTGGCCCAACTTTTAGGAACCCCATCTTAAAATGGCCGTCCAAGCAGCCACTCATCAACAAGAAGGTTATTTAAAATGTCACGAAATGGTGAAAATGATTTGAACGTGCTGTTTAATTCATTAGACATATTAGATACCTGCGTGCAGCTTTATGAGGTTTTATGGTCTCCAAATTACCAAAACGATTTTTTTTGTTGTTGTAAAAACCTCATAAAGTCAGCAGTGGATTCCATTGAATCCATGTTTACGGGTCAAATAAATCAGGAAAGGGAAACAAACAAAACCTGTTTCCGTTTAATATCAAATTGTTTGAAAATTCCACATGAAACTAAATGTTTTTGGGGATGTTGCCTGTGTGGGTGTGATGGGTGCTGGTTCAAGTCCAGTCTATGAAGAAGCTACTGGTGTTGCTCTAAAATTGCCTCTACACCTTTAGGTTGCAGTATTCAGTTGTTTGTGAAATGGGACCTCAATGGAGGTGTGTGTTTGTGCTGGAGGAGGAGGAGGAGGGGTGTTCAGAGGGGACTGGCCCTTATGGAGGGGGGGAGGGGCAGCCCGCTTTCTACAAGAAAAAGGCTTCAATTCTCTCTTTTTATGCTGCAAGTGGCAGGTCTGAACTTATTAGCTACAGGGGGAAGGGGCAGCCCCTGACCCTGGTCATGCTGTGAACGTGGAAGTTGTGAGTGTGTGTCTGTCTGTGTTTTGTGGAAGATGCACATGGATAGGTTGTAACATTCTAAGACAGTAATAGTATTCATCATGATGTTTTTGGAATGCTTGTGGAAGGTATTGGTGGATGGGGGGATCTGGGAAAGCCTACGGTGGGCAGCTCAGAGCAGACTAGCTAGCTGGTGTGTGTGTGTGTGTGTGTGTGTGTGTGTATGTATGTATGTATGTATGTATGGAGTCCTTATTGTTGGGGGAGAACATCTCTCTCCGTAGTCCTGATCAGTAGGAAATGATGAACAAACCATTTTCACTCTGGACAAACCAGAGTGAAAATGGTTTGAAAATGGATCCTCTCCACACAACTCCTTTTGTTTTGTTTTTTTTGTTTTTTTTTTTTACAGCTGCCTGCAAAGTAAAAATATTAATTTCACAATTAAAAGTGCAAATTTAATCTGAAGTGAACTGTATCATTTCAGATAGGTTTTGAGTTGAATTTATGCTGCACTAAAACGGGTTTCAGTGTTGAATTTGACGTATTCAACACTGAAACCTGTGTCCGTCAATGTGTCGGTCTTTATAATTTCTATATTTTGTCCGTCTTTATAATTTCTATATTTTTACATCCATTGAGTGCAGAGATTAAGAAATGATTTGTGGATGCTAAAATAAATATTTAGACTTTTTTAGCTTTATATTAATCATATGGTTATTTATGGGTCTCAGTATTTTTGGGCTCATAAACATTCGATGTTTTCTTCAATAACAGTCAGTGGCTGCTGGAAATAGATCCTGAACTATTTCCAGCAGCCATTTGAAATAGTGGCTGTTTGATTTAAAGTCTGTTGACGAATTTTAAATTTCGAATTTGAAGAAGATCTACTGGATGCTGATGACAGGCGAATTTGAAAATGATTGTTTTCTTATGGATGAATTGCTGCCTTTATTCTCTTGGATAATAACTGCTGCCCAAATCTGGCCATTCATTTTCTAAATGGCTTTGGTTATAGAATAATGAATAATTGATAATAAACAGTCTTTATTAGCCTATTTTGTCATTACTTTCTTTATCAAGTGAATAGTTTGATAGGAGGAAGAATATTTGACATGTCAAGGGCTGCAAATGTGGTCTGATGTTTCTCTGCCTTTGTTTGGTCCGAGTTGAACGTAGTGAAACAATAACGGTCTTGTTTGAATTCTTAGTGGAGATTGTTTTTCCACCAACCAAAGCTGAACTTGTCATTAAAAAATATCTGGCATTCTTCCCCGGCTCCACCCATTGATGGAGTGTTCAGGGACGTTCGGCAGACCTATAGGAATTAATGCTTTGTCTATTTTTGACGTCAGAAAATGTATTTCCGCAAATTGGTAAAATGTTTAAGCGCGTCAAATTTACTGCAGATTATTTCCAGGGACTGGGTTGGAAAAGCAAGCTTTAAATGTTTCATATTTGAATGACAAAGAACGCACTGAGCAGCTGCTAGAATCTGGACATGTTTTTGTATCAGTTTGGTATTTAGGAAAGATGGAGCATCATCTGCTGGTGTTGGTTAGCCGTGGTGGACAGGTTGTTGGTCAGGTCGTAGAGCCCTTAGGCAGCCCAGCAGAGCAACACCACAGGAAGGGTTTGATTGTGATTCGAGTGTCCGAAAGATAAAGCTGGACCCAAATAATGGCTGGGTTATTCTTAATGAGCAGGTTATTGTTGAGTGGAGCACAGGTTCCAGTTGTCTGGACAACATGTAGTGTGCTGAAAGTGCTTGGTTTAAAAACCCTTAATCACATCAGGTCGTGTTATCTGGTTGTCACTCCTGTTACCACAAATATGATTCTAGACTCGCTTTCAGATGCTTTTCCAGCACTTGCATTAGCAAACTAAACACTACCTGAGTCAGACTAAAGATACATTATATACAAAGCTAACTTTGGTCTTCATATTTCAATATAATACAAGGAGAGCTCAATAACAGCAAAAGCAAGAAAACCTTTCAGACATTCACACAATACAGCAGGTTGTTGTTAGTTACAAGCTCAGACCAATAAACAGGAAAAGTTAATTATGTGTTTATAAAATGTCAACTTGTAGACTGTCAGATGTCCCAGTGGAGGGAGCGTCATTATAATTTAAATAGGTGGACATATTTTGGAAATCTCTGGAATTTGTATTGTTCTGAAATCAGACACTTCTTTTATTATTTTTTTTTTAGTTGAAAAGTTCAAATGTCACATTCAGTTATCAGGCATGGTGGTCATGTGGTGCTGAAGGCAGCAGAGAATCGGTGTACAGACCAACCCTGGCTGAGGCTGCTGGGCCTGGAGGCCGGGGGCTGAGGGGAGGCGGAGATATATCTGTTCACTGCTTTGCTCCACAATCATCTCCAGGAACATTGAGAGTGAAGGAGTTCAGATATAACAGCTGCTCTTCTGCATGAAATGAAATGGAGAGAGTGAGTGTGGAACACACGGAGCATGTGAGACGCTGCAGCGTTCATAGAGAGAGACAGAGGGAGCCATGGCTGGGTTTCCTCTCCTCTTGTGGCTGGAGAATAGGAGGAGGAGGGGACAGTGGGTGGAGGGAGCAAGGGGGGTGCGACCAATCGTCTGGCAGAGTTACCTGTGGTCACCCAGCTCCATGACTGGAGGGACTGGGTCCTCCCCCACACGCATGCTCTGACAGCGCTCTCCGTCTGCGTCCACATTTACTCGCCGCTTTCCGTCTCTCTCTCCAGTACAGTATGTTCGTTTCTCCCTCTCTCTTGTTATGCCCGGCCGTCCCTTGGCGTGTTGCCATGTTCGCTGCACCACCCTAGTGCTTTCCACAAAGAGCCGACGCTGCGCGGTGGAAACAAAAGCAGACGGCGAGATGAAGCGGTGCAGTGAATGTGGCTGGAAGATGGATCCGTGCGGTTTACATTTGAATTGCAGTTTTTCTGCGTGTCGGACAAACAGTTTTGGCTGCTGGAAGGCGAAAGTGATCGTGTGTCTCCAGACAGCTGCTGTAGACCCGTGTTTGGGTGTGTGTGTGTGTGTGTGT
>VMRN01000049.1:3009002-3019540 GCA_010277015.1 Poeciliopsis turrubarensis
GTGTGTGTGTGTGTGTGTGTTGAAGACTAAAACACAGTTAGGAGACGGGGATGGGAGCAGTCACTCCAACCTGAAAGAAAGAATCAATTTAAGTTTTCGTGAAACCTCCAAAGGAACTCCTGATTTTCTCTTAAGTGCTTCAATAAAATAAACTGCAGCAGAGATGTGACATGTATGGCTCCAGCTGGACTTAGAATTAAATCATTTTATTTTTGCACATTGTCAAGTATACGGTTAGGGCTGTTCAGAATTATGTGTTGGTGTAAAATGCTTTTTTTTACCTGAAAGGCTTTAGTGAAATCCTATACCACCTATACCACATCTTACAGTTTGGTGTGTAGACATGATAGGAGTTCTTTTGTGTGTTGTACTGTGTGTCAAAGCTGTTGTTAAAATGTTTTTGTTATGTAATGTTCATATGCCAGTAAGTAGGTTGCCGTAGTATTTAGTTGTCTGGCCCTGACTTCCTGCTCCTTCTCTAATTGTGGTGGCAGTTTTGCGAGGGTAAAAGCTGCTCCTCTCCTCTTGTTTCAGCTTGCTGGTTTTCGCTAAGCTAACTGTACCAACAACTCAACATGTTTGTTAAAGACGCTTCTTATATGTCACCAGAACGGTGCTAGAACGATGCCTCTAAGCAGAAGGGATTTCCCAACAGCTGCGCTTTTATATGGTGCATTCTGATTCAGTGCATACACTGGGTTATGATCTATATGTCAGAAGTCCAAAGTGATCTAAAAAAAAGTGTGTTTATTATTAAAGGTCTTCTAAGACAAATTGAAAATGGTTTTATACTGGCTGCACTCACTAATCCATTGATAACGCACAAAACAAAACAAAACCTTTAGTTTGCTCTTTACTGGCCACCTTTTGTACATGGAACCAGAATCCCATCATTCACCTCTTTAAATTTTGTTTGTACTTTAATCTTTACATTCAGTTTTTCAGTTTGCTCTTCATATGTGGTCCTGTATCCGTTAGTTGTTGTGCAGACTGTTATTTGTAACATAAGCTGGTTAAGTCTGGGGCTGATTGCCACCAGTTGGGTTTTAAAGACGAGGTATTTTTCCAAACATGTCTTTTTCTTTTTCTTTTTTTTTTGCATGAAAAGAAAAAGTGAAGCAGTCTTCTCTCAGTCAGCTCACACATTTTGTGGCAGTGCAGCATTATACTGCTCCATATAGATGAAGAAAACTGTTTACTTTCACTGGTGTCTCGTTAAAGCTGGGGTGTGTCACTTTTATAAAAAAATAACATTTTTCCGTATTTGTTAAACCTGTCCCCATGTTGTGACAATAAGGTATGAGTCAGATAATCTGTGAAAAAGTAAAGCGCCTCTACTCAGGCTACTATAATAATTAATTTTATTTCAATACATTGCTCCTGGTCAAAAACAACCAATCAGAGTCAGGACGAGTGTCTTAGCGCAGTCAACAACCTCATGTACACGCTGCTCAACTTGCTGTTCCAGGAAAAGCGTTTATCCGCCGTCATCGGTGGCCATGCTGACTAGCCTGAGCGTTCACGGCAGGCTTGTTTGACCCTTCTCTTGGCTCTGATTGGTTGTTTCTGACAGAGCTGTGTATCTGTTCAGATAACAGCAGGACCTCAGGATAAAGGAAGAAAAAAGTAAAATACTTCTTACTTTTTTTTCCCTGTTAGTTTTTTTTTGGAGATGCTAACTTAAAAAAAAAAAAAAAAATCTCAGTTCATGTTGGTACTGAGATCAGTGTCAGTTCCTCCTGTAATGTGTAGATTTGTGTTGAGGGTGTTTTGCTGTTGTAAACATAAGACCTGTGAATGGCAGTTGTTATGGAGTCAGTGTTTGGGATGATATGTGAATGTGTAGAAAAAATTATAAACTAATAATAAAAAGAGAAAGTGAGGAATTTCTCTTGAGAAAATTGTATTTTCACAGAGCTGTTGAAACCACTTCTACTACGGAGATCTAATTTTTAATCAGAAAATTCAAAGACTATTTAAGACAAAAAATTTAAGACTATTTCTGTGGTTGAAATTAAGCTTTTACAGTACCCGTTAGCTCTATTAGCACAGTAAAGTCCAGGTTTTTATTTTTGTAAGCATAACTTAAAAAATATTATAGGCTGTGCAAAGCAAAACTAACTTTTTGAAGATGCATAGAACATTTTTTTTTTTCCTCGAAGTTTTGTTGAGGCAAGATGAGCTGGAACTGATTTGAGATCTGCTACAACCCAGATTAACAGCAAGTTAGTTAACTGAGTGCGCCTATCATGAGACGCCTCACAAACTTAAAAAAAAAAAAAAAAAGAAATCTTCTCAATATGCAGCCCACACTTATGGATTAGCTGCAGTTGTCCAAAGGAGATATTTACAGTTTTTAATGAACAGTAACGCACACAAAAATGAACCACAATTGCTCTTTCCAAACAGTGCCTGTAATATAATTACAAAATAACAGCCTGCCAGGAGAAGTCATTGGTCACCATCTTCATCTTCTTCCTGTGAACAAAAACCACAAAAGTCGTCGTCTTCAGTGTTGGGATTAAACGTCCTCCGTCTCTCTTTGCTTGTTGCTGTCTGTCACATTAAACACCCAAATATTAGCCGCATAGTTGTTGCTCCAGTGTTAAAAGAAAATTAAAATAAATATATAGAAACTGAAATAATAGAAAACATGAGGGGGGGAAAAATCCAGCTAGAGTAGAAGATGAATACAAATTTATTGGTAAACTGCCAGATTTTAGGTGGTTTTTTTTTTGTGCCACTATAAATTGAGAATATCTTGATTGTAATATTAATTTAGTGAAACTTGACTAAAAATGGCAGAATTTGATTTTATTCATTAATAATTAAAATGGGTTACTAAACATTAAATTGATAGCGCAGTTTGATTTCATAACCAAACACATATCCATATCAGTGTTAAACTCTGGTCAAGGTGAAGCATATTTGATCATTTGTTCTGAATGTCTTTTCTACACTGTGAAAATAAATGAACCACTTGCTGTCTTTGGTTCTCACAGAAGATTGATTTAAATCTGGGAAGGTCCTTGTTGGCAGATAGAATCATTGAAACATTTCAAAAGTATTTACTTTAACCTCATAAGTAAATAAAATCTTGTTCACTGCTGGAGCGATATGACTGAGACGAAGGTGAACGAATGATGTGTTCTTGAAAAAAATCCCCTTATGGTCAGATTCTTCAATGAGACAAACTTAATTCGACAGGGCGGTTCTGACATCTTCCTGTTGATTACTGGCTGGAGCTTCGGTGGTTCCTAAATGTCCCAAATAATTTCCTTTCCTCTAATTCTGGCGGTGTGGGTCAGAGGGTTGATGTAGTCGGCTGTTCCTGCAGGAATAATGATCCAAACACATCAGAACCACTTTTAGAATGAGCGGCATCTGGGACTGGCTCCCAAAGCTAAACCCTCTGAACGTTTTCTTAACTTTATTCAGTTGTAATAATGTTATTGTTTTGTTTCTTCTAAAAAATGTTCCTAGATATAGAGCTAGAGTCATACCAAAAGTTTAAGTCTTACTTCCTTTGCAATATGTGAAGATACAAATATCAGTCAGTGTTTCTATGTCAACGTGTGTATTGGGAAAAGGAGCTATTTCAAACGGATTTAGGTTTTAAATAGACGTGCTACACTTTTGGTTAGAAATGGCCCAAAATAGTCTGCATATTGTAAAGTTTTATATTAATTTAAAAAAAAAAAAGAATTTCAGTTAATTTAAAAATTTCGGTATTCTGTTTTTATTTGGGCTCCATTTAGGGTCCTGGAACGGAAAAATATGGCCGCATTTTTAAAGAAGAGTTAAATCAAGCCTGTCTCTTTAAGAAGCCCCCACCCTTTAACCCCTCACGCACCCCTCCCTCACCCTTTTCTGATTGTTTCTTCTCTCTGGTTCAAACCATCTGTCCCATCTTTCTTTCTGTCGATTTGCTCTTTCTCTCACCAAAAATAAACTGCACATACATCTGGGTACATGCATGACACACCAGGAGGAATGGGAGGGGGAGGGGCTGGAGGAACAATCAAGACATGAAGACAAAGGAAGGAGGAGGGTGGAGGCTTGTTGGTTGGGGCCCAGGGTCGGGTGTGTGTGGTGGTTGGGAGCCCGTGGTTATGTGAACTGCTTCGGTCATGGCGTGCATCAACAAACACCCTCTGCCTGTTTTGGGTTATTTTCTGGAAAGTCGCCTCAGATTCAGTCACTTGTGCATTTCAACAGGTGTTTCTGCAAGATGGCTGCTGTTGTGTTGCTTTCCTGTGCAACACGACCATTTTATGGACTCATTAGAAGTATAAGGTTGTTCTCGTCTTACTGTTGAGTTGCATAGGCCACAGGCCTGTGGGGCCTGTATCTACTGACTTTCCTGCATGCTGGTTCTGATTTTCATGTCCGTCACACCAATGATCATATAAACAACTGAGAGGCCGTCTGCAGAGCTGCTCTTGAACCAACCCAGAGCTGCGCGTGGCTGTAAACAGATGCTTGTTTTCTTCATCAGGCTGGTGGATCCTGCCTCTTGAACTCCTGGATGTGTGAAGCAGCAGCAGCAAAACATCCAGAAGTTCAAGGTTACAACAGAATTCCCTCAAATCGGCAACCTCAGCTAAAAAACAGTTCTGATCTACCAGATTTCCTCCAACTCCATAGAACCTGACGAGCAAAAACGAACATGACCTAATTGCTGTCATTTAAAATAAAAATACAATTATTTCAACTGCTGCCAAAAATAAAACTAACATCCTGGTGTTTTCAGTTCTAGTATTTTATTACAATTATAATAATGATGTTATCAAAAGCAGTTTTTACGGCAGTGCTGCGTCAAAAAAAGAGAGAAAAAAAAGTAAAATGATGCATTCTTTAGTTTCCATCGGGTGACCGCTGCATTTATTGTTAACATTTACTGTAAATAGGGACAAGTGCTGTGAATTAGCTTTTGCACTGTGATGCAAACATGGGACTGCTGTTTTGTTCAGTTTGTCTATGTCAATGTGTGTCTGTCCCGACCAAATAAGCTTATATAATAAATCAACAAATTCTTAAGTCTTAAAAAACTTTTTTTTTAGAAGGCAACAGGTAATACAAAAGTATAAAATGGCCTTAAGTATAAAGTACCAATTCAGCAAAGGAACAAGTAAAACAAAGACTTATTTAAAAATAATAATCCTGAAAATTCAGCATGTTGTGAACGCCTCATAGTGACTGAACAAAAATAGGCAACAATGTGTCTCAGTTGAGTGGAAAAAGTTTCATTCTGTTAATCCTTGTATTTAAAGTGCAGCAATGGAGAATTCTGAAACACACTTCTCCACTGTTTATTAAATCCGTTTTATTTCTGAGTTTGTCTGCTTGAAATATTCATTAACTGCGATGTCCTGAGTTTCTTAGATGTAATGGGCTAAAAATGAGAAGAAGCCAAATGAAAATGTCCATCTGCACACGGACACAAAAACTGCTTCAAGATTTATCCAAAATGTTAAACATGCAATGAGACAGAGCTGTTCCACTTAGTAGGTGGCTCTGTTGGGCTCATCAGAAATGTCTAGCACTAATGCGTCGTGCTGTGATTCTGTGTTAAACCAAGTAATCTTCCAGTGTTTACTGGTGAGTCTCAGGCTCCTGTTTGTTTTTTACCGACACCTTCAAGGAGTCCCAGACTTTACACGGGAACCGCCGGGCCAATTTGTCTTGAAGCAGACACTTTATCTGCCGGGGCTGGTTTAGAAGTAAGGCTGGGAAGAAGCCAGCTCCACTGATGTATGCACACACACCCACACACCCACATGCACATGCATACACACACACACACACACACAGTACAGTACAGACAGGGGACTCCTCTCACTCTCTCTCCCTCCCTTTTTCTCTCTCTCACACAGACACACACAAAGAAAGTTTATTTCTGTTGAAAGGTTAGGAATGAAAAAATATGTGCTGACGAGTGTCATTCAAGTGTCATGATGAGTTAGTCAAGCTGAGGTAATATTCAGCTATAATTGGTAATATTCGCAAACTCCCAAAACTACTAATTTTGTGGGCTGTGACAAATTAAGAAAATGTTTATGGATGTTTTAATCGTGATTGCAATAAATATCACAAAATATAACAAATCTGTAAGTCTACATCTCCCACAGCTGGTGGTAAATTAAACCATATGGATTATTATAGTATGTTATCCACAAGGCCAGGTGATCCTGGACACACAATGACTGTTTTGTGACTAGAAATATTTTCCAAACAACTAAAATTGTTCTTCTAGAAATCCAAGAAAACTGCAGCAGTCAACATTGCTGAGCTGCAGTGTATCAATAAGTTGGGGAGGGGCAGCTGGAGAAATGTTAGTCGTTCTCCCTGTTTAACTTGAATCTCATTAAACTGCGAAGACAGAAATTTATCAATCAAATATTTAAAAAATCTCAGTATAACTCTCAGCTTTCAATGTAAGGATCCATAATAGTCATTCCAAATTACCAAACAAAAATGCTTATTTTAGCAGTCTGTGTAATAAAGGGCCATTTTCATATTCATTTCTATCTCCACCTTACAAACAAACATGAACACATTTTGATTTTTTTTCACCCTTTTTCTACACTAAAGAGTAGAAACATGTTTTCACTGATGCTCTCCACATGTGCAATTTTAAATTACAATCACTAACTGTGTACAAAATAGAATGAGGTGTATTTGTGCATTTATTATGAGGGAACACAAAAGAAAACGGTTCCCAATGTCTCTTCGTCTGGCCGTCGGCTTCCTGTGCAAAAATGCTTGTAGAAGAATTCTTGTGTTCAGCTCAGTCTGGACTTTCTCCCTTTGAGTCGGATTGTCTCCAGTTGATTGTCTATTGGGCCAATCAGCAATCAGAAGGAGTTCTGAACGATGTTGTTTTTTCTGTGCGGTTTTAGAATTGTAGTCTGTCTGCAGAGGAAATGAAGAAAGCTGTTCAGTCTGTGTTGGTCATACTTTCAAATATTGAGTTAACTAATATCTATAGGTAATAAATGTAATGTTTTCAGCCGCTTTGTTCAGCTCAGTACTTCACTCTTGGCGGTGGAGGATGGTTGTTTATGGCACAGGGGACTTCTGGTTAACTTCTTGGCGTTGAAATGGAGCACCCCGTACCCGACTGGCAAAGGTTAGGAACCGGGTTAAACTTAAAACTTCAACAGCGTCCACGTTTCCGGGAAGGAATCATTTCTCAACCCCCTGGATGAAGCTGATGGCGTAAAACAACAATCTGTTTTTATCAGGCTACGCCCCAGAGAGGGCACTGTGAACTTGGATCCAAAGTTTAGAATTTATTTTTTTATTAGTCTTTTATCTGGAGTGAAAATTATAGTTTAGGTAAAAGTGTTACTAACTCATGTCAATATAAACATGTTTATCAATCGTGATTTTTTTTTTTTTCTCTCCGTTTTTCAGCTTACGTTGGTCACCATGGTAACTCACAGGTGGTGCCCACAGGTACTGATTAGCATTTGAACTGGCTTTAAAATGCTCCATTGTTTCATGGATCCTGTATTTTTCTCTGACGTTGTTTTGTTGAAGCAGAGCTGCAGCTGCAGGTTTTACCTCCACAGGCCTGGTGGTCAGTTCTACCCCTGAACCCAGCCCGACACTCACTGCACTGCAGCTCTGATTGCATTCAGTTGATGCAAATGACAAGCCTGTATTTCCTTTCACACCTCAAGCCTATCTCATTTTGCTGCTTTAACTCTGAGTTAGTTAACCGATGAGGGAGGTCTGTGGTTGAGGAAGTGAAATACTCCTGTGTTGACAAAGTGCAATAGGAATATGTGTGCAAGATGTAGCGCTGAAGTTTTTGCATAGTGAGATTAACCTGTTAGCGTTCCATATCAACATCAAAAATAAAATACTTTTTTCTTATTGTAGCCACAGACTAATGCTAGTAGTTGTGAGAGAACTGGATGCAATGAAAAAACAAAACTTTTCTCCCAAAGAGGTTATAAAATAATGCTGTAAAACATCTTCAGTGCAGTCTTGATTGCTTATTGCACCGATATAAAATGTGCAAATTAATATCTGCACGTTTTCTGGGTTTATTAATGAGAAAAGTCTCGCTGTGCTGGTCCGGTTTCAAGACACTCCAGGTTCTGACTGTTGATTTCCTACATTTCTTTTCAACATGACAAAAGGTCTGAGACATAAATCAATAAGTTCTTCAAATTTTTGTGTACATCAAAATTGATGTGTATATGTAGATATATATATATATATATATATATCCCTATTTTGGACATAGACCAGTTACTGGTAACACAGTGTACCAAAGTTTCTACTGTTCCTGTGGTTTACATTCAGTGGAATGAGAGGTCAAAAACGATACTGACGATTTATTGGTATGCGTTGCCCCTCCCCCACATATTGCTCTGCACTGGCAGTCAGCTTTCTGAAGAAGGGTCTCCCTGACTTGCAAGAAAAATTTGGCTCATCCTTAAAGTGAAAGAGAAAGGAGGATTATATGTTTTCTAGTCACATAGAGCCAATTTGTAGCACAATCACGTAACTGTTACCTTTAGTTGTTATAAAAATGTTGCATATATCAATCTTAAATATATATGTATTAACCAAGTCGTTGTCTTTGTTTCCACACAGAATGCTTTGCTTGTTGTTCACATTTTCCTTCCCATAGACCGTAGAAATTAAGTCTGAGAGAAATGTTTAGTTTGAGGGAGAAGGACAGGGACGGCTCTGAGTTTTGAATTTGTTGGAGCATTTTTGTGCTGTGAAATATCCAATTTACTTCTTAATTGATACTGAACCTGGTGAAACACGGAGACGGTTACCTGCTCTGATCCCATTTGGGTCCAACTGGACATTTTTCTGTCGCTTAATAGCAGACCATCTGATGGAGGATGTTGACCCCTGGGTGACCTGCCGGGGGGTTTGGAGCAGTTGAACCATGATGCCCCGGCCCAGAGCCTTCATTTGTGGAATCTGCCACCACTCCTTTTATTTCTTTCATGTTTTTCTAACTGCATATTCTTCTGCACATGAATGACTCTCTGGTTGGGGTTTGTTTGGTTTTTACTTGGCTGTAAAAATGACTTGGCTTCAACAAAATAGTTTAAAGAATGTCCTCTTTTGGGCCACCTGTTTTTAATTTTGATCGTCTTTGCCAGTAAACTATGTTTTAATAGAAAATTTTATTGATCAATCGTGTGCGTTTTACATGAATGATAATAATCGTGTGCATTTAGCTAAAAAAAATTTGCAATCAAATTGAATTGGTAATGAAATAGAAATGTCTCCAGCTGAATGTTTATACTCTATAGCACAAATATTTAACCTGATTTTTTTTATTTTTTCAAAACAAAATGGCATTATGGGGAGTAAAATTGCAGATGGAAAACATCCAAATACAATTTTGACTGAACAGCAATTATTTTTGCTGATCAGTTATCCTGATGTAAAGAACAGGACGACTAATCAATAAATAAATATTTAGGTGTGTTTAAATATCAAAGTAAATGTTGGATCTAAAAGGAAGTCAAAAAAAGTCAGAAAACTTGATTATAACATGTAGATGAAGTACAGCAACAGTAGTTTTTGAGCAATCACCTGAACCAGTTTATTAATATTTTAATGACAAACATCATGCTTTGCAAGAAAAGTCAAAGAAAATGAGTTTAAAAATAAGTGATAAATTCATCAGAAGTTCTGTAACCATGAAATGACCCTTCCTGTCTGCTGGTGGAAGTAAAACTGAGCCGCCATTTCTCCTACTTCCGCTTCTGTGTTCCTAAAACAACAGGCCCCTTGTGCAACCATCAGGGGAATAAAGACAGAGCTGTGCTTATGGACTAAGAAAGGAAATTGATTTTAGAAGTTGTTCCAAACATTTCCTGTCTGACACCCTAACACAACAAAAATCTCTCGTATCCATCCTGGCAAATTAGGCATTTTATTTTCTAAGGAATTAAATGTTCTTTTGCATTCATGCTAATTTTTGGGGTTTTCCCCCTTTTTGGTGTGTGTGTGTGTGTGTGTTCCTCCTTTAGTGCCTTTTTTTTCTGTTTTTCATGTCATTTGTCACAATTTCTTTTTTGAGTGTAAAACCTTTGGAGCTGCCTAGAAGACCCTTCCCCCAACAGCCAGCAGAAGATACATAGGGTGTGTGTGTGTGTGTGTGTGTGTGTTTCGAAGGGTAAGAGGACGGACAGGGAAACACACAGCCTACTTCACTGCTGAAAAAATGTGAAGAATTCAGATAAAAAGGGGAAGAGAAGCTGAAGGAACCTATAGGCCGTCGTAGCTTTTCATTGGCTGGTGCTGACTTCTGATTGGCTCAGAACCGCTTCTATAGTTTCATGTATATAGAACTGTGGTCGGGTTTTTTCACTGCTGTATGTAAACAGTCACTCTGCTAGCAGGACGGCTGTCTGACCCAGATTGGCTTATTTTCCTTCTTGTCTACAATTATTTAGTTCCATCAGTTGTATCTGCAAACATCTATACAATTTCTATAGTGACCCCCCCACCCCCTAACACGCACACAGACACACACACACACACACACA
>VMRN01000049.1:3019550-3056349 GCA_010277015.1 Poeciliopsis turrubarensis
GTGGGGTACAAGCGAGCGTTTTGGAGTGAGAGTAGACCCAAATGTCTCAGGCGGGTTCTGGACAGTGGGAGGAAGCTGGAATACCCAGAAAGAACGGGTGGGGGGCCGACCCAGGTCGCTCTGGTCATGTGGGGTCAGCAGACACGTTCTTCATTTAACCAAAAAAATAATATGTTGACAGTCACATTCCCTTCATGCTCATTTCCATTGATAAGTGGGTAAAAACTGAATAAATACAATTGTTGAAATTAGAGCTGCATTGAAGGAATGTTTTAGCAATCGATTAATCGATGGATTGTTTTGATGGTTAAAAAATGGCACATTTTACAGTTGTTTCATTTAACCACTTAGGCCTTTTTGCACAATATTAGCAATACATTGATAGATGCAACATAAGAAAAAATTTAGTTAATTTTTTAATGAAGAACATAACCATTTTATTGCCTAAAATAAAATGTTTTAACTAGAAGCTATAGCATTCCTTTTGTAAATTTGAACCAGATGAAGTTTGGCTTAAACTTATTTACAGACAAAGATAAAGATATTTTTATCTCAAATGTAAAATTTGAAAAAAAAAAAAAACAAAACATATATTTTTGCACAGTTCTGGCTTAATTACTACTGTGAATGTTTTCTTTATCTGAATAATCAAGTTAATGATAAATTAGTTGACAGTTCTTTCAATAATCAATTATTCTCAATTATCCATTTCAGCTTTAGTAGAAATTGTTTCCCCCTCCTTTTTTTTTTTTTTTATCAATAATTTTCATGTTTTCTCCTCTTGTAAATGTTTTAATAATTAGCTTTTCATTGGTAAAATATTTATTTCTCTCTACTTGAGGTTTAGTGAGAGTGTAATGTAGACAGTTTTAAATTATAAAAACTTTAAGTAGTTCAGGTCTGTTAATTGAATTTTATATAAAATACTATATGTATTAAGAGGAAAACAAAGTTTTAAAAAAAGGAAATTTAGTTCTTTCTTTCTTCTTCTGTCTAGAAAGAATTTAAACTGGTGAATTAGGTGGGAAAAACAAACTGATCAAAACTCAGTTTAGTGAAAAATGGGCAGATGGAAAATGTAATATTTTCCATCTGCAGGCAAAATGTCAGAAATAATTCAGCAAATCTTCCTGCAGAGTTTTATGTTTCCAGCACGTCGCTTGCTTCAAACAGCCAGAATGAAAAACTGCCTTTTAGAAACTATAAAATAAAATGAGAAGCCTTTATAAAATTAAATTTAATCGAAACTTTTCTGTTTGCTCTTTATTAATTTCCGTTTTAGAAAATCTGCCCAAAAAACTAGAGCAACAAATCTCACATTTGTTTGAAAGGCATGTCTTCATAAAGATGGGGGGAGAATGCAGTGTCAGTCTTTAGACATCATAAGGCAGCTGATTGTCTCCAGAAAAAGTTTTTACATTTTTATACTCAGAAAAGTTTGTCTTTTAATTTGCTTGGATGAAGGAAGCCGTCTTTAACCACACAATGTTAAAACTTCTACACGAAACAATGACCCTTCTAGTTCACTTTTTACAAGCCATCCGTTTGATGGAAACTAAATCTAATTTTAAATGACACGAGGAGTTGGTCTGAGCTCCAAATAAATGTTAGAAGAGATGCTAAAGTTTAGGATTTATTCTGTAGAAAAATCTTGCCCGTTTCCTGTGACAAGCCTTTTACAGAGAGGAGGATTAAGCTGAGGTCATGATGCCAATGGAGCAGCATTTCCTGGTGAAAACAGTGTTTGGATGCAGGGCCGAACTGAACCCGTCAGCCTGCAGTGAGCTCTGCCTCAGTAAAGAATCTCCTGCAGTAACCAACGCTTTACGGCAGCATTCCCCTGTTCACCCCCCTCCTCTTCCCACCCAAATCAAACTGGGATTTTCAGAGTTAAAATGGAGGCTATGCCTGCTGGTCACATGTCTGACACGACAGCATGTGCTCTGGACTCGCGCGCACACACACACTCACGCATACACACACTGTGTGCAGACATGTATGAGCTGCTAAGAGAGGAAGCAAGATCCAGAGAGGAGGAATCCCCTCCCCCAGCAAAGATGTGTGTCACAGCTCCCTCCCCCTTAGTGGGCGTGGGCGAGGGGGGTGTGCCGTATCACAGCTACAGGCCTGGCTCACATGGCAGGGAGGTGTGTGTTCCTAGGGAGGTGGAGCAGCAGCAGCAGCAGCAGCAGCAGGAGTAGTATTTATTGTTATGCTGAGTGAGATTCTTCCAGAAAACTCAGAGGAGCTTGTTGTCTTTGCAACCCAGCAAATTATTCACCGTATTCAGAATGTGGTGGGGCGGTGTGGGACGGCTGCTTCAGGGCCGATGGAGGTCCATTAGCTGGAGCAGACGAGCGGACCTCCGGGGAAATGAGGGCCCAATTATCCTAACGCAAAAGGCCTTCATGGCCCGTCATTCTGGCCCCACTTGTTGCTGAAAATCTCCCTTAAGGTCAGAACAAAACCACTGACACGATCCAGTCAGTTAATAAACGGAGAACTGAATCAACTCGTAACCTGAGTAGAATGTCACCCTTAATTCTCCTAAAACAAAAAAACTAAATGTAATTATAGAGAAGGTGACCTGAGCACAATACTTTTAGTACTCAAATCTTTGAAACGTCTTATAGATTAACAACTCTCTTGCTTATGACAAAATTGAATTAAGTCACTATCTGCATTTTTCGTTTATTATTTTAATCTCCCTGAAATGAATGTCAGACAAACTTTCAGTTACTGTAGCTGTGTGATTCGCTTTACTTTAGTCAAACATTTTTCCTCAAACCTCTGTCCTGAATAAACACCACAAACGTGCAAAATGTATTCATTAATAAACATAAAGAGCTTTGCGTCCATGTGAAGCAAAGAGGAATCTGGTAGGAGGAAGAAAAACCACTGCTACACTCAGTTAGTTTTATTTACAGCAGTCCTCTTTGATTATATTATTTATTATTATTTTGTTAGGTATTTTAAGCTGTGCATCATGGTCCAGGAGCTGATCATTATGTTTGCAGCATCCACAAGTTTGACAGGAAACTTTTATGTCATGAATCTGCTGAGAAAACTCCTCAGATTTTCTGAAGCTCGTTTTAATTTGATTTCTTTTAAGCTTATTTCATGTAATAAGCTCTCACCATATCTGATGAGTAGTATGGATATATCTTTGATCAATGTTTTATACATCTTTGATCAAACAACTGTGAATCTAAACTGGGGGGAGTAGAATGAAAAAGCACTGAACAACAAGAATGAGAGAATGCTCCAAAGGTTGGGTTGATAGAAAGCAGAAACCCACAGAGACGCCATCATTTAGCTGATCCTTCGCTCCTGCAGTGACACACAGAAAAAGAATATAAGAATTTAGACTCTTTAACCTTATTTTTCTTAAACCAAGATATCTAATTAAATCGACTGTAGAGTCGCATTTGCTGCCCGGTAGAAGCCGAGGCCCAGAGATGAAGGATTCAACGCTGCAGAGGTTTGATGTACTGAAGGCTCAGCAGCCGCTGTGGAGCTCGGAGACGCAGTGTGACTCAGTTCGCCCTCTGCCGGCCGAACCTGCAATAGCTTCATGAGATCCAGTGAGGCGAGGCGCTGAAATGTGTGGAGTGAAGACGGGCCCCTCTCCGTGCTGATTCTCGATTGGCTGCTGTTGGCCCCGCCCCTTTTCTCACAGACGCACAACAAAGCGGGGGTTGCTCTGCTGCTGGAGGCAGCAGGATCTATGTTCTTCCTTCAGCCCGGTTGGTTCCGAGGTGTCAGTGTCTCCATTTCAGACCAAACAAAGAGTCAGATGAAAAAAAGAGAAAAATGTTGAGGGGGGGAAAGGAACCCATAGAAGACCTTTAAATATTGATTATGACTAAAGGGCTTTGGTTAGATTTTTGATTAATTGTTTTGAAAAATCAACTACCTTGAAATATATATATATATACATATATTTTGCATATAATTAATTATTAGGATATTCAGAGACATTTTACAAACAACATAGAAATTGTTATATAATTAACCACCACTAACAGTGTGCTCAAGTTGAAATTTGATTTCCTTTAATATTAAAGGTGATTTAATAAATGACTCCTAGAATTGAAAACGATCTTACTCTCGCAAACAAGTGACACCAAAATTATGATGAACATGAATGGTAAAAGAAAATAAAGTGAAAAACACTTTTTCTGAAAATACATTTCATATTCCATAACTTTATGGAATACTGTTACTGTATGTCTGAAGTAAGCTACTGTTAAATGAAAAACACATGAACAAAATTTTTTCTTCTACCCAAGTTATTTATAGATGCGTTATAAAGTTTTTAATCAAAATAAGGGGGCAAAAAATGGTGAAAAGTTTTTGGTTTTGCCTGTAAAAGCCTTTAGTTTTTTGTCTGCTTCAATAATATTTCTTAGATGTTTGTAAATTTTAGGAAGTTGCTTTCTAAGGCGAATGGATGAATCAGTAAGCAAAATTGTTATAATTGCAGTTTATTTTTAAGCTTAATACAGATTTACATTATTCTGGATTTTGCCTTTTGAAAAACCAAACTTGGTTTTTTGTTGGCTTAGTTTTTTAATTGCCATGCCCCCTCAGTAATGTTATGTTTCATTAAACATAAAACATAACAGTTTTAAGTTTTAATCAAATATTCTGTAATTTTTAAAAGAAGGCATTTTTTCTTAATCTTCTGGCTTTTTCTGTTTTTGTTTTTCTTGAGTTGGACTTTGACAGGTTTCAGTACAAAACAATCAAACTTAGTTTGATTTTAATTTAGTTAAATTTAAACCTGTTTTTAAAAGGTATCTTAAAGTAAGCGATGCAATTCTCCTTAAAGAAATAGCCTGTTGCTTTATTTTGCAAATAATTATATACTTGCTGTTTTCTTGTGTTTTAGGGTCAGGACTAATTAAAGAGAAACTTTCTAACATTGACCTATAAATGCTGTCTGTAGTAACCTTAGTGTGACAGTTTATTTTTAAAAAGATATAATGAAAAGACACTATATCCCAAAGTATAGTGTATTTCTATACTTTGGGGTAATGTTTCCTATTTCACTGACATCTCATATTTTTCTTGGCTGGACTCCAAAAACAAATCTTCTCCATGTTCCACTTCTGTCTGGTGGATCAGCGAGGTTCTCCTTCCAGGGAACATCGAGAGCTTTCATTCTGAGGGGAAAACAAAGCAGTTGAAGCAACCGCATTAAGACGTCGTCTCGTTTTGGCGCTCTTTGTGAACGGGGAGGCGCTCGCGCTGTTCACTGTGCGCGCGAACAGCGGCAGGTATTCAGAGGAGACGATGGACAAAGAGGCGTTTCCTTCAAGTTTGGCCTAAAGTCATTGCTGCTTTAAATTAACGTGTTTTTTTCTGGTACTGGGAGAAACTATTGCTTTAATTTCAGACTGAAGTGAGCGTCTGTAAGCTCTACCAGCGCTTACAGCCTGTACTTCATTTGTTGCCTTTGGACGGGACGCGGAGCTGCCAGTTTGTTCTGTTCATTTTGCCTTCATTTCCTCTAGATTCTGTTTATAACCCCTGCAGATTCAGAGCTTGGTTCAGCCTCCAGTCAGTGCATGTGAAGCGGATGAAGCTATCAGAGGAGCTCTGCGCAGGTTTTCTGTTCCTCTGTTTGGAGCTCAGCTCCAACAGCCTCGCATTCATGGCTCCATTGTTCATGTAGTTTTGCTGTGTGCGTTTCCGCCTCCTTCGCAGGCGCTTCGTGCTTTTTCTGGGGAATTCTCCACGTCACGTGACAGTCCACTCTTGTAGTAAATGGGCGTTGCCTGTTCAAGATGGCGGTTTGCTGGCTCCCACATGTATGTATCCTGTGTGCGAACAAGAACCGGGCGGGAGGAGAAGGGAGGCGGTGTTGAATTTCAGCAGATTTTCGCTTCCTTCCTGTTCGCTCTTCGTCCGCATCGTTCTTGGGATTTTTCAACATATGGTTTTGTTAGTTATTGATGTTCTAAATGAGTAATAAATATGTAGTGGGGATCCTGGTTCGGTTCAGGGCTCGTGACCCGGCCTGTGACCTTCTCACAGAGTGTTGGTGCATACAGCCGGTCCCGTCCCACCTCCTCCCACCTGGGCTTCGTGTTGAGGAGCCTGATATCCACTAACATGGCTTCCTGTGGCTCTGCTGTTACTCAGTCGTGTCCGCGCGCCTTCATGAGCGCAAAATGGCGAGCGGGAAGGGAGGAAGCAAAGGCTACAAGGTGCTGGTTTTCACGTGTTGATCATTTCATTTATTCTTTGGCTTTTTAGGCTTTAGAAAATACTCTGACCACATCACACCAACGACGTCACAGGTTCGTTCTGCGTTGCACGTGCGTCTTGGGCAGACCTGCGCCACGAGGCTTTGTAGTTTTCTCCTAATCTGCTGTTTTAGATCGCAGCAAAAGCCTCAGACTCAACTTGGAGTTGAGTTTGGTCGTGTTAGTTACTCAAACCGGGATGAAAGTTGCTGCTTTGGCTGATTGATATAATGACGCAGAGTCAGGCCCCCCTTTCAAAATGGAGACGCTCCTTAAAATGGAGGCGTGCAGCATGGGGAGGGGGTGGTTGTGGTTTTGGTGGTGGAGAACACAACCTGAACTTTGACCCATGGCACCCCCACCTCTCCTTTGGCCTTAATGGATTCCAGACCTGAGGCCTCCCAGTCTTCACTATGATTCTCACCCCGTCTAAATTCCATTTTCTCTAATAAATTGGATTGAATGAAAAAAAAAAGAAAAAAGAAAGTGACAGTTGCAGATCAGTTTTTGATTAACGCCAGCATTTAATCATATTTTTTCATACTAAGCGTTATAAAAATAAACGTGTTTTGTGTGTTGGTTTTGACGTTTCATAGCTGAACCCTTAAAACACACCTCATGTCAATAAGGTGAAGTCAGAAATACTGCCGTTTTTTTCAACTCTTCGTTTGTCCGACCAACTCAAATCATTTTTCTGTTTAGAAATCTTATAATTAAATCCATTTTTTGCGAACGGAAAACTCCTGAAAAGGAATGAACAGGAGCGACAGAAATAAGAAATTGACAAAGGGGTTTGGAAAGCAGACACAACAAGCAAACAACCTGCAGAATAGAAATGATAAAGACTGAACCCTCTACGTATGGAGTGGTTATATTTTTACAGAAATGTATTTAATCATGTAGCAGACGTCACCTTTTAAAAGTAATTGAATATGAGTTATCAATCATTTTAGTTTACTCCCCTTCACAGCTTTACCAGGTCTTAAAATCAGATGTAGGGAGATTAGTTTCTTTCTTTCTTTCTTTCTTTCTTTCTTTCTTTCTTTCTTTCTTTCTTTCTTTCTTTCTTTCTTTCAAAACAATGCAAAGTTCTGTTTTGGATTAAAAATAATTCATAAAATTGGCTGCTAAAACATAATTTTTTTCTGAAGTCTTGTGGTTTTTCCAGATGAATCCTGATTAATGTAAGCTGTAATGTTTTGTTCTGAGGCTTTCAAACTTGTTTGTTTTTTGTCCTGTGCTGAACTTTATGTTTTAACATGTTTACTGAGGCGTGTAGATGTCTGACCTTACAGTGAACTTGCAGAACATGGTTGATTCTTCTCCTGTTTGCTGTTGCCACACGAACAACGCTGAAGTTTGCAATGTGTAATAGTTGTTTATTCTTTAAATTTTTTAGGAATTTGTGTGATTTGTTGAATTTATTCTGATTTGGCACATGATACATCCAGTATTTCATTTTCACATTTTGAAATCCTTCTAAGGACCTACTGAGAGGCTATATTTGCTTTCTTTTACTTTGACTAGACTAGCTGGAGTGTTACTGAATGGTGAAGCTAGCATACATGTTAGCCTGTGTTTAGTTTCCTCTGTCTCCTTGCTCTGCAGCTATAGCAATAAAATATTCATCTTTCATTTTTATGCTGCTTAGATAGCTCTTATAAAATATTAAGCCCCTGCACTTCTGTGCTCTTGCGTCGGGCCCCAACTCTTGCTTTCTACCAGGGGACATTTGAGAGCAAACTGTGTTCTAATTGTTTAGTGTGGTAATGACGGCAGATGAACTTGTTGGCGTGTTGTCTGAATGAGCTCCCTGGTTCTTTCTGTGGGCTCTCATGTTAACACCTTTCCTGCCCAGACTGAGTTACAGCTCAGAATGAAACATGTGAGAACGCCACACAGTCACATAAGGAAACCGACCGGGGATTAGAGAGACAAATGTTCTTATTTCAAAATTGATAGACTTTCTCTACTGTTGATAGGTGGGGCGACTGGATGTGTTTTGGAGAAAGTTTGAGCTGGAAGCGCGTTGTCCATGTTGGACAAACTCCTCTTTGAAATTCCAGCCTGTTACATTATGTCCAAAAAGAGTAATTTAACACTTAAAAGTGGTGAGCTGAATGTGTTGTTCAAATATTGAGGATGTGTTTATTTGGACTAAAGTTGTTCTGGTTTATCCTACTGTGTTAATTGCAGCATTATGGGATGTCTCATTATAAACCAGGACCCAGATCTGATCACTCGGGCCATAAATACATGTTTCTAATTTATAGAGCACATCTGGAAAATGTTCCGAGCTGTGTGAGTGTTAGTTGGCTTGAATCAAAGAGTAGTTCCTGACTTGACCTGTGCCAACAGTACTGCAGACACAGAGGGGCTGTTGCTGGGATGTTTGTCACTCACCGTCTTTCCAGAAATAGAAATCTTGCAATTATTGCAAATCTGATGATGTCTGTGAAAAAGGAATGAACAGGAGCGACTGAGATAAGAAATTGACAAAGGCGGTTGGAAAGCAGACACAATAAGCAAACAATGAGAACAAAACAGTTCATCACACGTAACAGGTGATCTGTTTTGTTTTGTGGCAGATGAATGACTTTGACATAACCTGACATGATGGGATTCCGTATTTATTTGCTTAAATGGTATACCAGTCTTGAAAGCAGCTCGTGACGTTGTCAGCCGGGTGCTGGCTCCACGTCTGGAGCCAGCACTGATGTGGAGATTTATGGATATAATTGATGTATTACTACATCAATTATATCGGTGTCATCAGTCCGGGTGAGATCTGGTATTGACGTGTGATCTGCACCAGGGCCACTCCTAGAGCATCCTACCTTAAATGTGGTGAGTTGAATGTGTGGGGCCGGAGGGTTTTTCATGGAGGCACAAAATCAAATGAAAATGAATGAAAGCAGAAAAAATGCAATATTTTATTTGAATAAGTGAAGAGAGCCACTTTTGGCTCCAAACCTGCAGGATGCAGAGTCGTGGTCCAGCAGGTGAAAACTGATCCTCTCTGAAATGAAAAGTGCAGCTCTTAAATTTTTAATTCATTGTTAAAGTAAAACTGTGTTCTGGTTAGTTATGGGTCTGTGTCACTGCATATCACCTTGAGAAACTGATTTATTATGTCTTCAGTACTTTGACCTTCTAAAGAATGGGCTCAGGATCTCCAGTAGAAGTTGTCACCATCTTCAGATGAATTGGGATTCCAGGACAACACCTTCCGCCTGCAGCAGCCCCAGCAGCCCCAGCAGCTGTTTTCAGGGTGTTGGCAGAAGGTGTGGTCAGGCTCCAGCATGCTGGCTCCCCCTTCAGTGTAGTGTTACTGGTGTTACTGGCAGTGGAGAAACGGGGGGGTGCAGAGGGTGACCAGTGGCTGCAGCTTATTGGCCCCTTCAGATGTCGACCAGATCCAATTGGAGGACAGAGCATCATGAGAGATCCCGCCCACCCTGACGCTGTTGGAGCTGTCAGCTCTTTAACTCTGAGCGTAATGTTGTTGTTCTGCTGCTGCTGCCCTTCTGTACATGTTTAGTACGCTTTATATTGACTGATGTTGGTTTTCTCTCTGTATAATAACTTTTTATGGCTCCACTGGTTCTGGTTCCAGTGTTTCGTCCCAACTATAATAGAGCATCAATAAGTTGAAAAATATTGTCTCACGTAGTCAAACTGAATCCTTTCAAAAGTCCAATCAGCACCTTTGGATGGGTCGGTGGTCTTTGTTGTGTGTCAGGACATGTTGCTGTTGGACTGGTGAACTGGTACAGATGAGCCCCGCCCCCCAGAGTCCTTCACCTTCCTGATAGTTTTCTCAGCTGTATTTATTGCTGCCTGCTCATGATTGGATCACCCAACCGATGCCGGTTCCGGCTTAGACAGAGGTGAAAGATTTTCCATATCTTTCTTTAGTGGTCTTATTATACCCGGCCCCCCCATCACTGCTCACCCCCTGTCTGAAGAGCTCTGACCATTGACCTTTAACTCCTCTTTAAACCAAAGCCTTTTCTATCTTTTCTTCTCTGTGCTCTCTCTGTTTTGTTCTTTTCATCACCGGTTCTTTGTGTCATGAGAAGCTGGAGCTTGAATGCTCCTCCTGACACATGAAGCATAAATGTTTCACTCTGCTGAAGACGCATGCTCATCTGGTGGAACGTCCTAATGCAACTAAAGAAAACATAAGGTTTTATTTTACCTGAACTGTTACGTTGATTCTTTGCTTGAGAAATCCTTCAATCTTCCATGGCAACCATTGGGGCTCTTGCTCTCATGGAACTCCCCCTTGGAGCTGCAGACTCCAGCTGAGCTTCTGCCCCACACAGCACCCTTCCCTTTCATCTCCCCCACTCAGCTCCTTCAGACTAGCGGCAGCAGCAATTAGCACCTGCTGGAACCTGGAATCTGCTGAGCTCATCATACAAACTCCTTCTCAGTCCAATATTTGTAGAAATGTTAAAGGCTGAAATGGAGAAACATAGTTTCTCACAACAACGGCGCCTCATTGTTGTGAGGCAGTGTGTCGAAAAAAGCAGGAGCTTCTTAAAGAGACAGAGGTTCACTTTCAAGGCGTTAAATTGCCAAGTCAAATATCCTTTAAGTCATCTTTGAGATATGCAGCATTTTTAGCATAGTTAATAGTGCTATAAACTGGGACTAATGTACATGATGCTGCAGCTTTAAGTTTTCTTATGTCTTGATTCCTGGTGTCCTTTTCAAACTGCCACAGTTAGTTCAACTCTGAATGTTTCTAGAATATTCATCAGTGAAGCCATCTTTTTGAGTCAAAGATCAGGATGTTATAGTGTTGAAGTCTGGATTTCTAATCTATTCTGTTAATTAGTAGTGGGGCTCTATTTAAAATTTTGATAAAGTTAATTGCAGAGTTTTTAATTAAGTGCATTTAATCTCATAGTAATTGAACGATGTTTTCACAAAATAAACATTTTCAATTCAAAAACAATTTTTGCTGCTCAATTGCTGAATTAATTGACATATTAGCTCAAAGATATTTGTTTTTAACTTGTTCTTCTACCATCAGATTGGAATAAAATGTTGTTCCATCCATTCATGTTCCCAGTGTTTCAGGAACTCCTGATCATTGATGGAACGTCTTTAGAAATGTGGACTGAGAACGCTGACATTGTCAATGTTACCTGGTTAGCATTGAGATGCTATTTTAGGCTTGAAAAGCTTCCCTGATAGGCTAACTCCTTTTAGCACAGCTTGAACACAACAAGCTTTTTCAGCGTCCCGTCAGATTGTTTTTTTTAAAACTAAATTAACCGGCTTTATCGTCCATCGCCGTTGTTTGCACACTTGTGCATCAGTTTTATGTGTAAAAAACACATGAGTACAATGGTTCTGGCTCAGGACTTCTGTATGTTTTTTTTTTTTTTTTTTTTTTAAAGAGATTAATTGCATTAAAATTGATTGATTAATTGTAATTAGGCAATCAAAATGAATGTGTTCAGGACCCGACTCTAAACCTAATGTCACAGCCTTATCTCATCTTGGACTGAAATCTTGTAGCTGCTGAATCTTTCCCGTTCAGCAGCTTCATCGCTGATCCTTTCACTCTGACGTTTGGGGGACTGTTTCCGAATCCTGGCAGCACATATGGATGTAAATCTGGAAGGAAACAGTGTTCGAACATTACTGAGATCAGTTTTTAACCTCATCTTATTGGTCCTTCACATAACACCTCTTCAGATGTAAGTTTAGATGGACCTGATTCTGAAGAATGTGGTTCTAAGTCTGAAGTTCTATATCAGATAGATATTTTCTCCATTAAATGGACATTTCTAAACAAAAAAACGAAAAGAAGTGATTGAAAACAGCGTAGCAGGAGTTTGTAATGTTGCTCTGGGACTGTTTCAGTGTTTTTCATTCACTCTTGTAAAAAGCTTCAATGTATGGATCAGTTCTATAATCCATCTTTACCATCTGCATCCATCCATAACAATCACTGCCTGCACCCAGCTGAGCATCAATAGGTTTAAATAGCCACACCCACTCATACCAGAACACTCCCCCACCCAAATGCTAAATTCCCAGGAGGCGTTACCATGGATATCGTCTTTGTGTCGCTCAGATACCTGGCAGCCCCAATGGGAAGATCTGTCATCTTGATTCGTGGCTCTATGACGGCCTTTACCACCAAACCTGGATAAAATGCTGAGAGTCAGAGCCACTGTCACATTTAATGGAACTATGCACATGGAAAATTGGTCTTATCAGCACCTGAACACTCTTCATCCTCCCCCCATGCCACTGCAAGCCATCAGTGCCCTAGTCACCATCAAAGGACTTGTTTGACCCCTACCATTACCACCTGCTGACCCACAGCTTATACCATAGGCTGAAACCATGGAAACAGCCCAAGAATGGGCTGGATAAGAACACAGACCGATAAGAAAACCGCAGGCCTTGGAGTATGTACTCTATCACCAACATGCTATCGGTTCTGGTGATCCTCCCATTAAAGCAAGAGGCCAGCAGTGATGAGTCCACTTTGTTAGAAATTCAGTGGTTGAGTTGAGTTGTCATGCACAGAGCTGGTGTTCTGCATCAATCACTGTCAGACCAGCAGAGGAAATGTTCAGAAATACATTTGATTTTGAGTTTATACATCTTACATTACATTATTCAGTTAAAGTCTAACTTGACTTTTGCACCTTTTCTCTGCTCATCATGTTGTTTCTCATGTCTGTTTTTCTTCTGCCCACAGGACCAGAAAACTGCAGATCAGAAACATTCCACCTCACCTGCAGTGGGAGGTTAGTTTCTGTTTCGCCATAAACACACTGTCTGACCTCTGCACTCACCCTGCCAACTGCCCTCATCTTATCGCTCTTCTGGTTTGAATCCAGTCTGGCTGCAGCCTGTTTAGCTTGGCCAAGAGAGTCAAATCTAAAGATGTTAAATTCCAGGAGTTTTTTGTCCTCCCCCGGTTTAGTTGAAGAAAAAAAAACAAAAACCAATGAATGAATAAAATAATAAAATATAGGTTTGATAAATGAAATAAAATGAAATGGTTCCAAACTGAATATGATACAGAAGCAAATACAATATTATCAGGTACATTTATGATTTGTATATTTTTTGAAACCAGGGTTTTTCACCTGTTATGAAAAAAATGATTTAATTGAAACCAATGCAGAAGACATTTAATCATCTGGTTTTTGGTGGAAAGAAAGAAAGAAAAAAAACAATAAATTATGCAAATAGAAATTATTATGTTTGTTTTAATTTATCATGCAATTAATTGATTTATTGCTAATTACAACAGTTTTAAAATGTTGTTGAAGATCTAAAACCTGTGGTGTGAATATTTGCAGGAACTCTACTTTTTACAACATAATGCATATTCTTTTTCTGATTTTTTATTTATTTTTTTTTTATAAATAAATTACACAACTAAAGACTTGGTAAAAACTATCAAACGATTATTCCTGTGGGATTTTAACTGAAATGTTTATTGTTCAGTACCAAAAATTACAAAAAAAAATCCCCTGGAGAAGGTTGTTAATTCACACAAAATAAATGGTGATTATTGTCTTGAACATGTAAAGTTTAGCAATGAATCTGATTTATTCCATCCGTATTTTTAAGTAGAACTAGAAGCTTTTTTTCCTGGACCGTTAATAACCAACAATTCTCCCATCGACTTTTATTGAATTCTCTTTGTTTTTATCTAATTACAGCATGTAGTAATTTTATTCTATCATGTTAATATTTCATTTAGAAGAAAAAAATTTATTGATGGCTGATAAATTAATTGTTCTGTTTGTGCTGTTATGGAGCCAGATCTGTAAAAAGTCTTAAGGTTTAGAAATTGATTTTACAAAATAAGCTGAAAAAGTCTCCACTCAGTACCAGACGTGTGTATGCACCCCTACTATTTATTTCCTTGAAATATTTAGCCCTTCTTTTCTTTTTCTTTTTTTTTTTAAATTATAATGAAGTTTTAAATAATTGAGCATATATTTAAAGAGTAAAAATCCTGAGAGAAATTAAATGTTTGTTAGTTTGAAGCCAGTCTAAAGTAAGCAAAATAATTGCCCCCAAAAAGGGCAGGAGTTTGAGAAGATGAGAAAAATGTGTAAATATGAAAGAATAATTTAAATATAAATTTATCCGTTTGTGTCAGTTATCTATTTGGTTTGATATTTTTGTGTGTGTGTGTGTGTATGTTGTCAGGTGCTGGATGGTCTGTTGGCTCAATGTGGAACCGTTGAAAACTGTGAACAAGGTGAGTCTCTGACATACTATTTCAATTTTTTAATTTTTTCTGGCAATTATTTGATTACTCAAAAACCCCCCAAAAAACTGGCACATTGTGCAGATCCTCCATTTAACTGTTGAAGCTTATTTGAAGTACATAGAAATACAAATAAATCATTTACTTCCTCTTTTAATTAAGAAAACCTTTTATTACCTAAAATGCAACAGCAAAAGGTGTTAATATGAGCTGTTTCATTTATTTATTTTACAAAGATTTTTATTGTCTTAAATAGAACATGTATTATATATTTTTTGGTTTAATTTTATTCTCTGAATATGTTCATTCAAAAAATTTCATTTTATGAGTCTCTGTGCTCTAGTTAATAATTAATTGATTACTAAATTAGTTTAATTTAATCATGTTAACCGTTCAGTTCTGCTCTGTTACCTCCAGCATCGGGTGAAATTAGCTTTGTTTTTTATTCTGTCGTTTTCTTCTTTAAACTGCCTGAACACGTCAGGTTGTTCTTACCCAACTGCACCCTGTATGTTTGAGATCTCTAAAAGCCTAAACCTGCAATTTCACTTTGTCTGAGATTTAATGATTCACCAGTTAGTAAAATAAACACAAAAAATCATGTAAATCCTTCCGTAACGGATTCTTTTCTAACTTGAAGAGCAGGCCTTGTGGATAACCAGGGGGAATCTCATGTTTTCTGTCAGTAATGTTTGCTCTACATGAATTGGTTATCATTTATCAGGTTTATTAAACCAACTCTGTGCAGTAATGTGCTTTCAGTTTCCCATAGTGTCTGTAGATGTCGTGGTTCACGTGTGCCTATTATTAAGCTGGTTCTGATTAAGTTTTGCTCTTGTATGAACTGTTCCTCACTGAAAAATCTTTCATTACCTTTAATCATTCCTGAGATTTTCCGTGTAAAGCTGCAGCCGCAGGTGAAGCCAGGCTCCTCACAGCAGCTCTGCATCAGGCTGATTTCCACTCAACTTTGTGCATTTCCTGTTTGCTTTGTTTCAGTCAACACAGAGAGTGAGACTGCAGTGGTCAACGTTACATATGCATCCCGGGAACATGCAAGGCAGTAAGATACTCCAGTTTTTTTATTTTATTTTTTTATTTGATCTTCTAAAAATGCACAACATATTAAATAAATATACCAAAGAAAACAATTTGGAGATCTGTATAACTTGGCATAATCGGGTAATCAAATCCATTTATTAATAGGCCTGTGTCCCTAAATCAAAGAAGGCCTTTGTACAACTTTTTTCCCATCTATTTTTTTATGGTGTCTGTCTGCCACCTAGTGGCCATTTTTATGTTGAACTTTCCCCATAGTGAGGGATCAAGTTCTGCTGCAGTTCAGTTTAAGTGATAATAATTTAGCTTTAAGCATCATCTCCAGCTATATTTGAGATTTTCAAGACTTCTTCTGAATTTGCTCACAACTAAACAACCATGGGTTTTGGTGCAGATGTTCTAAACCAGATGTCAGCTGTGCCTGGAGAAGGAATGAAGCACAGATTCCAAAATATATAAAACAAAAGCGATGCAAAAGTATTGGTTTATATAAATTAGTGTAAGCCCAACTCAATAGATGTCAGGTTTAGGGGACAGTCCCTTTTTCACACAGAGATATAATAAATTTGATTTGAAGGATTCATTTTATTGTTTTATTTTGGACTAGTATTTACATTTGTTTGGTTGGTCCACTACATTCATGTCCGAAAAACATACAAACAAAAGGAGTTGTGAAGTGGCGAGCGCTGTATGACTGCTGTGACTTGATAGAACACAGTCGCTATGAGCTTTACATGTGAGAAGAATTTTGGTGTTCTGAAGTCTGCCTGGATTTTAAAATTGATTATTTCTGCTAGCACTTTATATTATATTGAAACAGACTGTAACACATAGGCATTGCTGTGAATTTGTATGAAATTGAAAGCAATCAAATTTGTAAATGGCAATGGAAAGACATCTTTGTTAAAATGTCAAACTTGTTTCTCTGTAAATGGATCTGCAGTCAGGTGTTGATCTGTTGTTTGCCATCAGAGCCATCCAGAAGCTGAACGGGTACCAGTTGGAGAGCAACGCCCTGCGTGTCTCCTACATCCCTGATGAGACCTCTGACATGGAGGGGGGTCAACGGGGAACTGAAAACGGCCGTCGCCCAGGTTACGGGCCCCGTGGCGGACTCCGTGGGGGGTCCCCCAGTTCCGGAATGCCCCCTAAGCCTCCACACGCTGACATCCCCCTTAGACTGCTGGTCCCCACGCAGTACGTGGGAGCCATCATCGGCAAAGAGGGAGCCACCATTCGCAACATCACCAAGCAGACGCAGAGCAAGTGGGTGATCATGACGAGAGAGAGACCTGCAGGAAGGGAAACACACTGTGCTTCATTATCATTTTTTAAAAGAAAGATTCTCTTGAACCACAATTCAAAAGCAGTGTCTGATTTTCATTGGTTAACTTTCAGTTTTGAAAGTGTTTTTTTTTATTTATTACTATTTAATTACTTTTTTTATTCAGGTTCAAATGATTTCAGTGACCATTGTGGATTTTTTGGTAATTAACAGAGATACCAACTTCAAATGTGCCAATCTACTTTTTTCACTTCCAGTATGGATATCTGAGGCTTAATATGGGCCGATACTGATCCGATACAGAACAACAGAGCTGAATTGACTTAAAACGTTTCTGTTCTTAAAAATATGCATAAATACAGAAATAGATTCAGAATCTTGGTCAAACATGTAAAAATAGCAACTTTCACTTGTTCATAACTCATAACTTTTTTACTATGAGTTATGAACAATGAGTTATTTACTCATAACTCATAACTGCAGTTATGAGTAAAACAGCCAATGCAAAATAAATAATAAAGAAACTGAAATTGACAAAAACAGCAGGCTGACTACTTCAGTGCAACGTGAAGAAACTTTAAATGGTTCAGAAAGTGCAATTAGGAATTCTAAATATAATGTAAATTAAATAAAACGTGACGTTGCTCAGAGCACAAAGCATGGACTGAATAGATCTGACGTTATGGATCGGGCACATTGTCACTGATATTCAATCTCTAATTTATTTTTTAATACCGGGACATATTATAAATGCATTAATCTCAGCTTTTAAATTAATTACACCCACACACTTACTGTGTTGCCCCGCAGGATCGATGTTCACCGCAAGGAGAATGCGGGTGCTGCTGAGAAGCCAATCAGCATCCACTCCACTCCTGAGGGCTGCTCAGCCGCCTGCAGGATGATCCTGGAGATCATGCACCAGGAGGCCAAAGACACCAAGACGTAGGTGTCAAACAGATCCAGCATGGCAGAGCATGATGACCGTAGGCCGCATGAGGTCCAGTGTGATGAGCAGGGATTTTGCTTTTCAGAGCTGACGAGGTTCCTCTCAAGGTTCTGGCCCACAACAACTTTGTTGGCCGCCTCATTGGGAAGGAGGGACGCAACCTGAAAAAAGTCGAGCAGGACACGGACACCAAGATAACCATCTCACCGTAAGACATGCTACCTATGACCAGCTCAACACATTCAGCTCCAGTATTTAGAATGTCTTGGATAAGCTCTTGCACTCTTTAAACTTTTTTTTGTCTTGTCACACTACAGCCTCAAACCTCACAGTATTTTTATTGGAATGTAATGTGACAGACTAAGTAGTACACTGATATAAAGTCAAAGGAGAATAATCATGAGTTTTTCAAACAAAACTGTTGCATCCATTAATATTCGGCTTGCTCTCCACTGATACCATTCAATAAACTGGCTTCAGAATAATCTTCATTAGTAAATGGAATCCAGCTGTTCTGTGAAGGCCTCTGAGGTTTAGTAGAGAACAAACTGAAGACGTGTAAAGGAAGCTTAGGTTCTAAAACAACATCCAAACAGTTTCTCACTAGCCATATTGGGAAAGCAGGACACACCAAGATGAACAGAGCTGGTTGATCTGTTTCTCTAACAAGTCCACTCTGCTGCAGCCGGTCACATCAGAGCCCAATAAAAACTCTGAAGCCTGTGGTTGTAATCTGAGACGGTTCTGGAAGTCTAATGTGTAGAGGAAATATTCTCTGTACTGTTTTGTCAAATGTTTCTTTATCTGAAATGTCTTTTGTTTGTATGAGAAAGCTGTGAAATGGTGAAGAAGTTTTTGTATAACTAAAATCAAAGTTCCTGTTTTGATGTTGTTAGCGTAGTGGTAAAGCTAGCACCCAGGTACATCTATCATGTCGCTGTCTGGACTTTGATTTCTGAACTAGTCTTCCTCCTCTAACCCCCCGCTCTGTCTAAAGTGACTGAAGGCCACAAGGTTAATTGATCATTGATCTGATGAACACAGGTACAGCAGCTCTCACTGCATCAGCTTTAACTAGGCACTTACTGATCTTCCTATGAATAGAGTTCTGAGTTTCTTGCTTTGCATAAACAGGAACATTTGGAAGTATGGTTCAGTCAGAACTCCGTCTTCAGGCTTATTCAAAGTTGAGATAATTACTGACCTTTCAAATAATTCTGAGCATTTACATTTTGTGTAAATATCGTGAAGCATGTTCACCATATCTGTGACCTGGACTTCCTGTGTGAGGTGAAACTATCTCACAGTTCTGCAAACTAACGCAACAGGAAGCTGAAGCGCTGCGTTCCAAACGAACGCAGCGTGTGAGTAAGCATTCTATGTGTGCTGATGTGTGCAGCCTGCAGGACCTGACCCTGTACAACCCAGAGAGAACCATCACAGTCAAAGGCTCCATCGAGGCCTGCTGTAAGGCCGAGGTCGAGATTATGAAGAAGGTCAGAGAGGCCTATGAGAATGACATTGCAGCGATGAATGTAAGTGCACACACATCATCAGAGCTGTTATCTCCAGTCATGTTATCCTTTGAATGACAGATTACAAAGGATATGTCTATACTTCTTTTTTAAGCAATTATAATGTGAAAGAATCTGCATGGCAGGTGTGATGAAAAGATTGGAATGACCTTTAAATACTCAGGTCAGACTTCAAAAGATTGTTTCTGTAAAAGGAGAAAAGGTCAAAGCAGAAGAATTCTGACACATTAAACATTTTCTGTATGTATTGGGTTGATGTACCCTTGCTTGTGTTACCTGGTCAGTACAGTATTGAGCAACTGTAGTTGATATTTCATAAAGATCAATGAACATCTAAAACTAGATTTTTAGATCGTATCTTCAAGGTTGTCAGCTAAGACCAACCTTCTAAATGTTCCTGTGATATTCTTCTCTACAGCAACAAACTCACCTGATCCCTGGACTTAACCTGGGGGCTCTGGGTCTCTTCCCCCCTTCATCCAACATGCCCCCCCCACCGCCTGGAAATGCAGTTGGAGGAACCCCCTATGGCTCCTTTGGGGTAATGTAGTCAGAGTACAAAGGAAAATTATAATTCTTTATGTACATGTGTGACAAGTCATTATTCAGATCTCACTAAAACCAAGCAACTCAAACTACAAACCAGCTGGCATTTCCTTGCAATCTGATCATTTAACAAGCAATCTTTTACCAAGTGTGCCAACATTTATAACTAGAACATGTAATCTTGTTTGGCAAATGACTTGTCACGTTCATTAAATGCATCTTTTTTTATGCTTTTACGTATTTATTTATGGCACATCCTTTTGGATGTGCAGTTTTTCCCCCTGCTTCCTAGACAAATTTCTCCTACTGGAGAATAATAAATGATCTTATCTTGTCCTCTATTTTGGGATGCTGCACTCACCTCGAGAGGGTGCCCTCGAGACTCCACTCAGGTTATTTGATCTCAGACAAACTTTCTTGAAGGTGGAGCAACAATGTCATGAAGAATTTTATAAACTAAACAAATGTTTACATAAAAGATCAGATTTTCAAAGTTTAAAAGATCACATTGAAAAGAATATGATGGTGATATTATTGTTTAGATTTCTTGTCATGACGCTTTAAGAAATGTTTGCATATTGATGCAAAAGGTTTTAAAATGATTGAAATGCATGAGCAAATCACAGAATTTGGATCACTATGGAACAGCCAAAACAGTCCAAATCTTATGCATATCAGTAAAGGGAGTAAAGGACTAACCCTAACCTAACCCTACATACATATGAACTTTGTGGGCAGGCGCCAGAGCAGGAGACTGTTCATGTATACATCCCAGCACAAGCAGTGGGAGCCATCATCGGCAAGAAGGGACAGCACATCAAACAGCTGAGCCGCTTTGCTGGAGCCTCCATTAAGGTTTGTTAAATATGGAAACATAAAGGAAGAATAGAAGTATTCTATAATGTTCTGCAGGGGGGAGGTTCAGGTGCCACCACAGCAAGCTGAGGTAAGTGGGAGCGTGCATATTCATATAAAGATAAAAACAAGAGAACGTGGCTCAAATTTATATTAGAAAAATAATGCTGCAGAGTTATTGTTACTCTTCTTAAAAGAAATGTGCAGTTAAGTATCGTAATTAAAAGAAAATGTATCAGTGCTACATAAAAAAAGGACTATTTCTAAGACGCAAAAACAGGGCTGTGCAAATGACAGCAGGGATGTTGTCTGAAATGAGAAAACTGCAAATGAAAGTAAAGTTACTGATTGAGTTTGTTGGGAGCAGTCGTGTGATAAAGCAGGGGTCCCCAAAGTCGGTCCTGGAGGGCCGGTATCCTGCATGATTTAGTTCTCTCCCTGATTTAACCCACCTGGATCTAAAGATGGGTCATTTGAGGCAATGGTTGCCACTACCACCAAGGAGAGACTAAAACACGCAGCATGCCGGCCCTCCAGGACCCACTTTGGGGACCCCTGTGATAAAGTCTCCCAGCAGCTGGCAGGATGGATCAGTATTAACGCTGCTTCACGCTGTCGCTCTCTGGTTTATTCACAAAGGTTGAGCAACATTCAGCTGAAATAAAAACTTTGACATGTTTTAGGTTTCATAAAAATGAAAGTAATAGTTTCAATCAACAGAATTTCAGCTCCTCTACTGCAGCTGACATCTTGAAGCCAGTAATATATTCCTGTTGTTCCCCAGATCGCACCAGCTGAAACACCAGACTCTAAGATGAGGATGGTGATTGTGACCGGACCTCCAGAAGCTCAGTTCAAGGTGAACATTAAGCGCCGACAGATTACTGGGGTTATCTTCTGTTGAGGATTATTAATCTCCTTTTTTTTCTCATAGGCTCAGGGCAGAATTTATGGCAAACTGAAAGAGGAGAATTTTTTTGGTCCTAAAGAGGAAGTGAAACTGGAAACTCACATCAAGATGGCTGCTGCTGCTGCAGGAAGGGTCATCGGCAAAGGAGGAAAAACGGTAAGCAGCAGAAACCTGGTGCTTCCAGACCTGATTTGAGCCTAATTTGAGCTCCAGAGTGCTTGTTCTGACATCAAACAAATTAACATTCAACTGTTGCTCATTCTTGAAGTAACTGAGAGTTGTGTTTGCAGGTGAATGAGCTGCAGAACCTGACAGCAGCTGAGGTGGTGGTCCCCAGAGAGCAGACACCTGATGAAAACGATCAGGTCATTGTCAAGATTAATGGACATTTCTACGCCAGCCAGGTATGTTCCCTGTAGGGTCGATAGCCTGAGGCGCATCACATTTCATGTTTCATTTTCTGCCAATTTACAACAAACTTCAGTGCATCTTCATGATATATGACTGACCAGTAATTTTCAGTAATAGCATACTGAAAAATGATATTCAGTATGGTATTCAATTTTGATACATTTATTTAATAGATTTTAAATAAATACTTTTTTAAAAAAAACAATGCATTTAATTGTTTTTACAAAAATGTTTTAATACGTTTCTGGCCAGAACCTTTATATTTGGTCGTTTCTGCTTCACCCTTAAATTTGATGCACATGCGACATTTGGAGACATTGCAAATGTCTTCCATTAATGGAAGACAAACCAGCTTCTCTCGGCCCGCTGGGGTTTAATTTTTGCTTCAAAAACCAGGGTATTGCTATGTTCAAGTTATGCTAAAAGTAGTTAGCCTGTCAGTGAAGCTATTCAAGCCTAAAATAGCATCTCGATGCTAAACATGTAGCAGCGTCACAGACGCCAAAGTCAGCGTCCGTAGACCACATTTCTAAACAAGTTCCAGGACTTCTTAGAAGAACTGGAAAGCTGCACCAATCTGATGGTAGAAGAACAGTTTAAAAACAATAAATATCTCTGTCAGTGGGCTCATTTGACTATTTATTCAATGACTGAGCAGCAAAAAGAGTTTTTGAATTGAAAATGCTGCTTAATTTGTCTGTATGCAGTTTTTGATTAATTTTAATCAACTCTGTGGTCCTCTGCCTGTCTTCCAGCTGGCTCAAAGGAAGATCCGAGACATCCTGACGCAGGTCAAAATGTCCCAGAAAGGTGGGATGGGTATGGGCCCCGGGCCCCACCCTCAGGGCTTCACTGAGATGGGGAGCCCCACACAGGGCCTGACTCAGGACCACCAGCCACGCAGGAAGTGAGGGTCCCCTCACATTGCTGTGGGACTCCCCCGCCCCACACACCTGACGGACACATGCAGACGGACAGACGAACGGATACAGAAGAGTAAAACGCAGACCCAGCAATAGACAGGGAGATACTAGGAAGGGTGGAAGTACGCCTGATGGCCACTGAGAAACATCCTCAGTGAGAAAAATCTAAAATTAATTCAATCAAAAGCTGAAATGATTGGGATAAAAAGAAACTTGAAAACAAAGACCCAGTGCCAGGCCAGAAGAGAGACTGAGTGTGGATGAGAGGATGAAGAGAAGGAGGGATGGAGGGGATGAGTCGGGCGCCGTGGTGTGGCTGCACAAAGCTCCTGGCTCGCTGCAGTTCTCACACTTTGGATCGATAGCTTTCATTGACAGGCAGGCGGTTCTCTCCATGAAGTGATGGAGAGCTGGTGCAGTTAATGAAACCTGTGTGAGTCTCAGCTCCACCAGCCTGTGTGTAGCTGCTCCGACGCTTCATTCCTCCACACACCTCTCCAAACATCTGCAGTCAGTCTGATATTTTAAGGGCGTTTTTTAACATAGAGATATATGTATAGAAATGTTTTATTCAGAGCTATTATGATAAGAATGCAGTGAGGCGGAGCTGGGAGAGGGAGTCTGGAAGCTGCTGCAGCGGGCACAGGTGGGCCAGCTCTGGGGTCCGGAGGAGGGGGCCGTAGATGCTAACACTGCTCTTTAAACAGCTCTCTAAAAAGCAGCCGGAGCTGAATGGGAAAAAAAAATGAAGAAAATATGAGGTTGTAAATATATAATCTTCAAGTTATTGTTAAAAATGCTGCGTCTGAACCACGTTTTTTAAGAAAAACGGAGGGGTTTGTCTTGATGTTTCCCTCTCCCCTGTTTGAGATGTAGCATACAGTGTCTACAGCGAGAGGAGAGGGGAGGGGGTCTCTGGGCGCCCCCTGCTGGTGAGAGAACGCAGCAGGAGACAGTAAGGAGGCGGCAGTCGGAGCTGGTCCTGCAGTTCTAATGCAGTGGTCGGCTCACAGCCCCCAGCAGCCGTGCTCGCTGGCCGCCACTCGCACCGTCAACGGCATATTTTCTATATATTATATATATATGATATGTGAGTTAGCCCGGCCCCCGCTGAGTGGACTGTAGCTAGTGAGTCAGTTGTGAGGGTTTGCTGCACCTGAAAGTCCTGCAAAGGCAGACAGACAAGGAGCGTCTGAGCCCCTCTGCTTGTTGCAAGGCGACCGCTCTGAAGCAGCCTGGCTCTCCCGTCAGGGTCTCTGTTTCTGCTCTGACGGCACAGGAAGCAATAAGTCAAGTCTTCCGCAGCTCCCCACCTGGACCTCGGTAGAGGAAGTTTGAGTTGAGCGGAAGCAGCTTCCTGGTTTTCTCTCCCTAACCTGCCACAGGCCTGTGGGCGGAGCCTCCACATCCTGCCTGTGTATGATAAAGAGGGGCAGGAGGATGGAAGCTTTTACCAAGATTAGAACAGATCAGAGAAGAAATGAAACAGAAAAAACTACCTCAGGGTAAAATTACCTCAGTATTCCTAACTTTTTTTCGCTTGCTGGTGTTTTATATAAATAGAAAAAAAAGAGCTAATAGTCCTGAATATTTTTTATTTTTTTAAGAAAAAAGATTTTTTTTAAGTATTGTCTTGTTGCTTTGGTTAATTTTTTTCTGTTTTTTTTTTTTTCTTTTGGTGGGGACGGATAGATCAGTGAATTCAGGATGACAAAGAGGCTGTTTTCTCTTTAAGCAGAGAGCTGGTACAGTACACAACGCTGAGCTAGTTTGCCTTTTTTTGGTGGGAAAACACCCCATCTGTGTACCTGAAGTGTGATTGGAGCAGCCACTGCCTGAAGTGGAGAACTGGCCAATGGGGAGCAGTGTTACCTCAAGGGGAGGGTCCTAACAGGCTCAAGGATGACCAAACACACCACTCAGTGGGTCTTTAGCTGACCGTTATGAATGGATGTCCTCCTCCAGACAGACAGACCCCCCTGACCAGTCCAGTCCCTGCCTCTAGTCTTTGTCAGTGTGCCTGCCTTGAACCCTCAAGGACCCTCCTCTGGTGCCTTATTGACATCATCAGGAAGCGCTAAGCAGGAGCTGTGTTTTCTCCCTCAGCAGTTTAAGAACTTGGTTTTATGATCAGTTGTATACTTGTTTTCCAGATAGAGCCCGACTGTTCATGCTTACACTGCAGGCGGCTTTGATGTCTCTAAATGTGAATATTTATTACCTGTGCACTGACCATGATGCTCCCTGTTGGCTACATGGGCATGTATGTGAATGCAGGCATGTGCAAGTTTGTGTTCAAAGTTTAAACATTTTTTTTTTTTGGTCAGGGAATGTGGTTGGGTTCACAAGAAGCTGAAAAAGTAGGACGAGAACCCACGACCCTCCACCTGCAAACCCATCAAGGATGGAGAGAATTAAAAACTTTCTGAGAAAATGGGAGCAAAATGGCAGCCTTACTGCTGCGAAAAGCTTAAAACCTGTTCAGTGATCATTATGCTTTTGTATTTTTGGAGAAAATTTCAGAAAAAAAAAAAAACAACAAGGAAAGCAGTTGAGAACAGAAAGATAATGCTAGTCATCGTAGGACACTGCCAAACGTAAAACTCTTTTCAAGTCCTCACAGTGCTGAACGAAGCGGCCTGCGCTCGCTGGCCGGCTGCGCTGGCTGGCTGCGCTGGCCGGCTGCGCTCGCTGGCCGGCTGCGCTGGCTGGCTGCGCTGGCTGGCTGCGCTGGCCGGCTGCGCTGGCTGCGCTGGTTGGCTGGTTGCTGGTTGCGCCGCAACCTGAGCATCAAACAGGGAAAAGCCTTTTCCGTCATGTCTATGCTTCCATTTTTGCCCAGAGGCCCGAACTTCACAGCTCGGCATTGTTGTCGTTTCCAAACCATAGAGCTCTGTTCACAACCGCCAAGACACATTAGTTAGGATTTATTATTCAGTCTGCAGGGTTTTTGATTGGTTAGATTTGACGTTATTTTGTTTTGTTTAGTTTAGACAATACAGCAAGCTTTATTTGGACATAACATCTAGGGACTTAGTGTTGCACTAATTGATAAAATATGCTGACGATGACAAACTACCAAAACGACTGAGAACACCCAGCCCACATAGCGAAAGAAAAAGATAAAGTGCAGCAGAGAATAGAGATGGAATGATTGCCTTCAGTCTTTCTCCTCTTTTTTGTATTCTTGGAAAGAAAATATTTGATTTCCTTCAGTTTCTGAATAATGTTTCATTTTTGGAGCGGGCAGGAACGTCGGGGTCCCTTGCCCTATCTTGCGCTGGTCTCCATTGTGTTTGTTTTGCTCACTTCTGTTGAAGACCTGTTGATTTTTCTATTTAGTCCACTTAAAAAAAAAAAAAAAGAAAATGTCAATGTTTAAACTTTCTTTTGGTTGGAAAATCTGAAAATAGTTTAACTTCTACGTGAATACATACATCTATTAACAAAATGGCTACTAAAAATGCTGACGTACTAACAAGTATCAGTACAGGATGTTAACTGTGCCAAACCCACAGTAGAGGCTCGGTCCAAAAATGCAAACTAAGAATATCTGCGAATGATCTCTGAGCTGTTCCTGAAGGAAAGGTTATGAAACAGCAGAGTCTCATCTTGGAACGGAACTCCTCTTCGTTGTTTTATTTGTTATTCTGTACATTAGAGAAAACGGCTGTCAGGATCGAACTGGAAGCCAGCACACGCTGTGCTGCCTGCAGCTCCTCTGTAGGTCAGAATGTAGTGAGAAGGACTATCTTCTAATTTGCTCTCGGCCATTTAATACCTAGTTTTGGATCATTTCTGGGCTAATTCCAGACTGATCTGTTGTTGTATAAGATTGACAGAGTTTAGTGTGATGCCACCTTTAAAAATATTTCAATATTAATTTCAAATGCTAACATTAAATATGTATTAAAGTCTTTTCAATACTGTTTGAATCTTCATTTTAGTTTATTGTGCATGTTTTGCCCCTTTCCATTCTCAAGTACTTTGCATTACTGCTGATCATTTCTGTAGCATAAAGCTGGCCTTACATTTTTAAATTCCGTAAAATATCCAATCAGCTGATTTATGCAAGTTTAATGGGAGAAAACAACAGAAGTTATATTTTCGTTTTTATTGTTGTAGCATAATTTTTGGAGCCATGTTTATTTGGGAAATTCTAAGTAGTCTTTGGCGGCATTGAGAATGAGTTGCCAGGAATCCCTTACCAGAGAAACTCCACTCCAGAAAGTCGCTGATAAACACCAACATGTAAAGTCTCACCAACAACTGATGAAGAAAATAGAAAAGCCTCTGTTGACATGTTGGATTAGTTGCTGGATGCAGTCATGCGTCGTCATGGATCCAGAGAGTATAGCAGACACTCTTCAGGGAGTGATTTTGCACCAAGGGTAAAAATGCTACTTATTATGAATGTGGTTGAAAACCATTTTGTAACCACAACAGTGTAATGACAGCACACTGACGTAAACATTACCTCAACATTAGTGATATGATCAGCATTAATGTAAAGTACACAATAAATTGGCAAAAACAAAATGACAAAAGAAAAAAAATCAAAAAACAAAAATGAATAAAAATACATTTTCTTGTTCCCATTTTAAGTGTAGAACCTTGGAAAGTCAGACTTGGAAGCTTCTTGTTTGTTGTAGTGCGTTAAAGCTGCACTTTAAAGAGCAGTGTGAACGTCTGCCTCGACAGAACTCAGAGGAACTGACAAAACTCCAATGTGGCGAAACGTCCCGACACCCGGCTCCGAGCTGGACAATGACAAACACAGCAGAGGGACGCTGTTACCTGGAAATAACAAAACGTGATCCTCTAAACACATAACCAGCAATGCTACCTCAAAATAAAAAAAAAAAAGATCAAACACAGCTGGAAGATTGTCCGTTTCCTGAAGGTTAAAATGGACAGGAGTGAGTATTCAGACAGCTGGACATGCAAACAGAGAGGAGGACACGATATTTTATAGCACAATTACATTTGTCACTCGTTGATTTCAAGTTTTCAGTTTTTAACATTGTACTTCTCCAGGTAGAGTTAAAACTGAAAAGAGTAAATTTAAAGGAGACGCGCACAGAAAAATCCAGAATTTGTGTAGTAGTGCGTGCCAGAAGTCAGGGGGCGCTGTGAGCTTCTGGAGAACCTAACTGGACTAACATCAAGCAAAGTGTTGATTGATCCTGTTTGTGGGTCATAGGGTGACTGATGGAGGCCCGTTGACATCGCAATGGGCCTCCATCTAAACTGGATTAGAAGTGAGAACAGCTAAAGTTAGCCCAGGTTTCCTCCAGGCCCCCTCCACACGCCCCCTCTCTGGGATTCAACTCCGGAACGACACCGGAAACCATGTAATTAATTTGTTAATCTACCTCTTAGGAAAAAGAAAATAGGTTATGTTCTGTTGGGAAAAAAAAAAAAAAGATTTCAAAATAACACCCCTTAAAAAGAAATGAAGACAGAAATTTTTCGAAAGAAATATAGATGAATGAATAACATGGTAGTGGCGTCTCCATATACTGTAGTGGATAGTCTATTAAAGGAAAAGAAACCTATACTTCTTCCAAAGATAACTTTATTTACATTCTCTGTTTTGAGTTGATTTGGAAGGAAATATATGATGGGATATCAAACGGACAAATACAACCTAATTCTCATCGTCACCAACTCAAAATGTGTTAGATTTCTTTACTCAGTTCACATCTATTCCTTTTTATTTCAATGAACTTTCTTGTTTGTAACTTGAAACTCTTCATGTTTTGCCTCATTTTGGTTGACTCCTGTTTTTCTCTCCCTTTTCTGACATCAGATTGTAACTCTTATGTTTGGGTGCGTTTAGCATTTCCTTTCTCTTTGTGAAAAGTTTCAGCGCCCTGCAAGGACCTTTTACACAAACTATGATGTATTCTCATTTCTCGTGATTCATTTGAAACAAAAGCAAAAGGACCTGTTTTCTAAGCTGACTGTGTTGATGCTGGTGAAAGGAGGGTGATGCTGTCTCACTATTGATTTGTGTTGGATTCATCTACACTTATCAAAACTTAGATTTGACCTTGAAAAGGAAATTAAAGGATTTGAATCGCTGCAGTCACAGAGTCATGAATATACACTTTTATCATAAGATATTTTGGTCTTCACAGTATATGGACTTTCACCTTCTGCCTGAATGATTTCTTTACTCCGCATCAACACTTATTTTAATTCCTTGTAAACAAACAGAGCATAGATATGAATGTGTTATTAAAAGATGAGATAATGGATCTAGTTTGCCTTGTGTGTGTTTTTGTTTGCACAGATCATCACAGTAAATTCATATGTAGAAGGTGGCAGTCATTGGTGTTAAAGTAACTTTATCAACAGGAGTCATACTTCCTCTGTTTTTGCCTGGCTGTCGGCTCACTACTTTTCCCACAAACAGATCATGCATGTATGTTATTAAACTCTGGATGCAAAATGGAGTTTCTGAACAAAACTCAGTCTTACATAGGAAGGACACGCAAGCTCCACTAAGAGGGTCTCCAAAACTGTAGGAAAAGATGATAATTCTGGTCTTGATTGGTTTATGAAATACTCAGCAACTTCAAGACATAGAATTATGATGATTATACAAATTTTAAAATTGCCTCCAATAGTTGCAGTTGCTGAGTATTTTATGAAATTGGACCAAAAAAGAACCCTAGAATTATTCTTCTCTATTAATGACGATAAATGCAATGTTCAAGTTTGGTGAAGGGTCTTTTTATAGAGCAGTGGACTATTTTTGCAGAATTAATTGAACTCTTCTAGATTTGTAGATTGCTGTTTTCTCTCCAGTTTCCTGTGAGGTGCTTTAGAGTCATCGGTTGTGGATTTACCAAGCTTCCATAAATGGCTATGAATAGTTATCTTTTTTTTTTAAGGGAGCTTCATTGTCTAATGCCACACACAATGAGTACAGAGAGCTGGTGGAAATACTCATCTTGATTCTTGAATGTGAACAAAACAAAGATTGTTAATTTCAGGAGAAACAGGGCTAGATCACATCCCATTTCCATCATGGGTGAAGAGGTGGAGGAATATAAATACCTCGGTGTTCATTTGGACAACAGACTGGAGATGCAACAGTGAAGCATCTGGAAGGAACAGAGCAGACTGGACTTACTGAAGCCAAGATCCTTCAAGGTTTGAATCAAGATGTCTGCTGTTGAGTTTATCATCTATTTTCCATCATATTAGAGCTGCTGCATCAGAACCAGGGACCTAAAAAGACTCAGACCTGATAAAGGCCAGTTCTGGTTCTGTTCAGGAACCTGTGGAAACTTTGGAGATGATGATGATGCAAAGAAGGTAAAATCCTGACTATCCTCATCTTGAGACCGTCTCAGATAAACAGTGTCACAAGCTTCTTCAGAACCATTGTAATCCAGACCACTACAAGAGATTCTTTCTACCTACAGCCATCAGCATCTACAATAAGTATTTTAAGAATTTGAAGTAATATGCATTTATAACAGCATTTTCTTTCCCTTTTGGATCATTAAAGTATTTTTCAATTTAACTGAATTAAATTTGAAGTCATTATAAGATTGACAAGAGACCAAATCAAAAGGAATGTTTTATAAAATAAAATGAAAAGACAAAGATGGCTGACACTGAAATATTGTGACAACATTGCAGTAGTAGAACATATGCATAATGTATTGCCCATTAAAAATCTAACAAAAAACAAATGTCTTATGTATGGAATATACAACGTATGGACCATCATCCAATAACATCTGCACTGCTTCCTGCTCTAATCCCAGATTCTCAATGTTTTTACTGAGACTTTTCAGCTGTAATACTCGGCAGAGACACCAGATGGCAGCATAACAACCTCTTCAATTTTTAATTAATTAATCTAGTCATTTTTATTGGAGCCTTGCAACAAAAAAATTCCTCACTATGTACATTGTAAATATGTAGCTGAAAGACAATAGATTGTCTATATTTCAATAGAAATATGACTGCTTCATATTTCAGCAGATAATGTCTGTAGTAGTTTATGGAGCCTAACTCTGTTGATGAAACTATACATAAGGCACGGTCTTGTTTGTCTCAAAAGCATGTGCCCTAGACAGTTATGTAAACAGTGTTATCTGTTGGTTAAATGTGGCCGATAAAGCATAGAATTGTTTTTAACAATTTTAGTTTATTTATCATTTGACATGTATGATAAATAATACATTTATCATACATCAAGGAATATAAAAACGACATCTGACAGTTCTTTTAATAGAAAAGATTTGGAAAATATTTTAAGAGGTACTACAATGGCACAACAGTGGCATCTAGTGGTGAATAAATTGATAAACACATAATTCACCCAAAACAGTGAATTATTTTTCACAAAATAAAAAAAGGCTGTATCATTTAACTCGAGGAACATCAAACCCAATTCACCAACATGAGCTTAATCTCTTATTTTTTTCAAACCCAAATGACAAAACTCAACCCCATTTAGCTTCATGCAATAAAGTGACTCGCATCAAAAAATGATGTGAAAACCTCACTAAACATAAATAAACCATATTGAATTGAAATAAAGTCAGAGGCACCTGACTGAGGAGGGGAGATGATCATACTGGTAGTTAGTTGGTGTGAGGGAGAAGAGGGCAGGATCAACTGGAGCCCGATGATTCACTGATGATCACTGACCCCTGAAGGGGAAAGCTGAAGAGAATATGTTCAGCAATCAACTAAAGAGAACTGAGCGTCTATCCAGCTAGGCAGATAGTTAGCAATTTAACTTGAATCTAAACATAAAGAAACCTGTGTAACTTTTAGAACCCAACAGCATTCTGCCTTTCTGCTTCTGCCAAAGACGTGACTCTATTGAGGCCATCAAAACCTGAAAGCTTTTAATAGTCAGTTAAACATTCTTGATTTATTTTTTTTTAAACACTGAAATAAATAATCTTACTAAAAAAAAAAACTAAAGATCTAGGAGACAAACAAACAAGAAAAGAACAGCAGATGAGATAATCTACCCATGTTTGTGTTTCTGGACTGTACAGAAACATTTTCTAGTTGCAAGTTTAATTTCCTCAAGTCCTCATGATTAAAGAAAAGGTTTGGCCCTTAGTTATTGCCACACTTTTAAATTTCACTAACATTTCTAAAGCTTTGTCATTTAGAAAGTTTTCACTTTTCTTCAGTGAATTTTTGTAGTTAAACTTTCTGTTCTACTGTGGAGCTTTTTCGCCATCTTGTGGCATAAAACAATAGTCCTCCATATTTCAGAGAGGCAAGATGAGAGGACATGTTCTCTGTAGACAACGTCTTTGAGTGTCCTAAAAAGAGCTTTGTAAGTTATTATTATTATTATTATTATTAGTATTATTATTATTATTATTATTATTATTATTATTATTATTATTATTATTATTATTATTATTATATCAGTGGATGGAGATATTTTTGAAGCATGTTCATTAAAATCTGTATTCTTCTAAACAATACAGATTGCTAAAAAACACGCTCTATTCCAATCTATTGTTGGACTAAACTGTGCAAAACACACTACAGTCCCTTAATAGAGGCAGCGCAAATAAACCTTTACAAGTCCAAATAAAACTTTCTGAGTGGGATGAAGTCATGCGATAACAGGAGAGCAAATAGCTGTTCACTGTTTGATGATGAGACACTGTGCATGGTTGGATGATTGCAAGGTTTTCTTAATCTTCATAATAGATTTACCATTAGGCAAAGTTTGCCACAATCTGCAACAACGTGAGATTAGTGAGCATATTCTATGCTTTTCACCGAGTTTTTATTCTGCTTTGCAAAAAGGAATAAATTATATTTATATTAAATTTCATATAATGAAATACAGCATTGTTAAAGAGAACAGTTTCATTGCAAATTTGAGTAATTTGATAACAAATTGAAATCAAATGTTGTGTCAATATGGATTACATCTAGAAAAGCTTAATGAAAGTGGTATCAGTCAGAGGGTCCGGTGGCGCCGGTGCATGGCAGCCTCTCTCCTGTCAGCCTCTCTCCTGTCAGTCTGCCCCGTCACTCACACACTGACTAGTGCGCAGTGCTTTGGGGTTCTCTGGACTTGATAAATCAATACACAACTAAAAAGCCAAAATACTTTTTTAATTTACTATTTGATAAGATGTACAGTTTTTAATCACCATTTAGACAATTGAGGTTGTTTCTTTGAGTATGTGTCTATTTTGAACAGAGTCAATAAATAAGTACTGGTTCAAATAACTTTAGAGACATGAAGAATTAATATTAGAAAAAGAAGTTTGTTTCTGATAGGAAATCAGACACGGCTTCCAGAAAAACAAACAAACCATAAAACAGTGTGAAAGAAGTGTATTGAAAAGATGTGTGAAAAATGATCAGCATGTTTCAATGGAAACATCAGTTTACAGCAATAAAACCTTTCATTTAGCTTCTGACCAGACATTTCTATGTTTTTATTATCTTGGAATATTTCTACAAATGTTGGTGACCCTCTAAAATGTGCTTCTGTTCCATTTAAAATATTTTCAGACACTGAAATCCATCCATCCATCCATCCATCCATCCATCCATCCATCCATCCATCCATCCATCCATTTGTGTGGTTTGCTGGTGTCTCCAGTGGTGGTTAGACACCGAAATGTTTAAATTATTTGACATGTTGTCCAACCTCAAAGTAGAAGCAACAGAAGAAATTCTGAACTTAGGAAATTGTTCAGATTTAGGATTTTTCATAGAATTGTCAATAAGAGAAAATGCTCCGTCTGCCAGAAGAGACAGCGCCACCGTCTCCGTCTAGCTTAAAGGAATGCCATTTGGCCTAACATCTTTCGCAGTTCTATAACATGTTATTTCAGAGAATCATGTCCTCCACATCATTTTCTTCTCCCTTTTCAGATCCTGTTTCCTTCTCTGTTTTCCATATGTGCCTCACTCCATATCATGTTTTCCACTTGCTCAGTTTCCACCCAGCCTTTCCCCTCACCCAATGTCATATTTCTCCATTAGTCGGGATTTTTAGCCACCTCTTGTATCTCCTATTAAAGGAAGTTCTAGATCATTTACCACAAATGTACATCCATCACCGTCTCCTTCGCTCTGACACACACAAAGACACATCCCACACACACACACACACACACGCACACGCACACACGCGCACACGCGCACACGCGCACACGCACACACGCACACGCACACACACGCACACACACACACACAGACTTATTTTCCAATACTTCAGTGAATGCTGCATGCAGTTCCATTACATCCTGGGGGATAAATATGTAACTAAATGTAAGACAATAGCTATTAGTAGCTTGACTTTGTAATGGTCTTACAGTAAGATCTTGTGGAGTTTGATGCCAGCTTGTTTGGTTTCAACAAAAACAATATAAAGGTCCAAAAGTGCAGGGCTTCCTAAATCAAAATGATCAGAAATGTTGACCTGCCCACGTTCTTTTACTGTTGCCAATGTTCCATGAATATGATCCTTGTTACAGGATCGAACGTTGTCTCATGCTTTTATTTTGGAGAAATGTTTAGAGTGAACTTCTGTGATAGAGGTGGTTAGCAAAGGGACAAATGAATAATTGAATTAATTCTATGAATTAAAAGTGAATTTAGAAATGTAAAAAGTGCTGCTATTGCATGTCAGAGTGAGCAGATAAAATAAAGGACGTTGGAGACAGAAACACGAGAGAAGGAGGAAATGATAGAGAGCTGCAGAGTGGGGAGGATAAAGTCAGGGAAGCAGCAACGCTTAGTGAGGTCAGCAGGGGAAGGATGGAGGTGTGGAAATCAAGAGGAAGGATATGAGGTAGGAGGGCTGGGGAGAAGAGAGAAGGTATCATTTGTCCTTCTTAACCATCATTATGAAGATTAAAGTGAAGTCTGCCCATAAGTTTTAACCCTTTCCCCTCTATCTTTATGCATCCAGTGATTTTAGGTTTCATCAAGCTGCTTTGACACAGATCAGGTCACACAGTACAAGTCAAACTGACCATTAAATGTTTGGAAAATGACTAACTATTCAAGAGTTTTGTTTCTTTATATTGAAGAACTATATCACATTTACTTTGGCAAACGTCTGTAAAATAATGTATATTCAGTTGCATTCATTGATGGACAGCCTTGATGATAATTACAATTATCTGCATAACCATCTTGACAATTTCTGCTTATTCTTGCAAAGTTGCGGGGTTGGGAGGGTGTGTGTGTGTGTGTGTGTGTGTGTGTGTGTGTGTGTGTTTATGAGGGTGGGAGGGGGATGGCGTCTATCTCCAGCAGTCATTGAGTAAACATCGTAGTTCCTCTCAGATAAGTTGCCACTTGAAAAAAGATGAAAGATTTTAGTCATTTTGAACAAAAACAACAAAAAAAGCATCTGAAAATGCGTCACGCCCCCTTTACTCAGAGTCTCCAAAATGAAACCAAAATTGATTATCTAATTATTGAATATGGTGTAACTTCATAGCTACACCATAACTATAAAGCTATAAAGTATTTAGTACTTCATAGCTATAAGTACAGCTATAAAGTACTGTATAGCTATAGCTGTACTTATAGCTGTATAAGTACAGCTATAGATCAGTCCACTGATGAAATATTGTTGTCCACTAAGGAGGCTGATTCATATTTAGCCTTTTTTACTCTAAATAAAATTCATTGCAGCATGTACCATGGGAACCTGCGAGATGTGAGTCTATTAGCATTTCAGGTCAAAATTAAGTTAGAATTTTCTACTCTATTTCTATTCTGTTTTCTATTTCCATTGATTTCCATTCATTTCTATCGTCTCCATCTTATCTCATTCCTAACCAAAACTTAATTCACAGCATCGTCCTGAAGCTCATTGTGGGGACCAGGCTTCTGTCCCCACAGTGAGCAGTGGTATGTGTCAGGAAAATGGTCCTCACAAGTGTGTGTATGTGTGTGTGTGTGCGTTACAAACAAATGCACATGCACACAACACACCCACACACACGCACGCACACAGTATGTCTTTTTGTCTTCACCTGAACTTTGTATTGACTCCATTTATTGTCCATTCATTTCTACAGCCTAATCCTGACCCTAAACCTGACCACTAACCCAAAAACAGCTCTGCTCCTTATGGGGCCCAGACTTTGGTCCCCACAATGTACAGTGTGTTAGGAAATTGTTCCTTACAACGTATCACATAGAAGGCTACACACACACACACATTTTCCCCAACATGATGATTAGCAGATTAGCAGGAATAGAGAGATGTAGAGGATAGAAAGAGAGAGACTCATCCAAAAAAAGTCACGATCCAAGTATCAATCAAAAATTTGCAAAAGACAGACAGGAGCTGCACAAACAAGCACTCGCACACACACACATGTCCACACACTCTGTCTCTGTCTTTTTCTGTCATGCACCCATGCAGACATATAATCACTCCCACCACCATCTTATACACAAAACACACACACTGCCTTCTTCAACTCTCCTTTCTTTCTCACTCTCTTTCACCAGCACACATGCTCTCTCTATCTCTCTCTCACACACACATGCACACACACATACTCAGAGGCAACCCGTGTGATTATGAGTGATGGTTGCAGCTTGTGTCTATCCATTACGGCGGTCTGGCTCAGACAGGTGAACAGGCTGATACATGAGCAGGGCTTTATCTGCACTCACCGACTCCCCGCACCGTTTCATTCAGCCGCTCACAACGTTAACTGCCCCAGCCCCCACCATGAGCGCCACACACACACACACACACACACACACACACCCATGCACACACACAGACACCCACACCCATGCACACAC
>VMRN01000049.1:3075989-3101521 GCA_010277015.1 Poeciliopsis turrubarensis
CTCCTCTCCTCTCCTCTCCTCTCCTCTCCTCTCCTCTCCTCTCCTCTTTTCTTTTCCTTTCTTTTCTTTATTTGACTGTTGTCAGACAGGAAAGAGGGTTGTTAGAGAGAGAAAAGACGTGCAGAAAATGTAATCAAACTAAGGACTAAGCACTCTAACCCTTCTACACCCAGAACCCTGTACCTGAACGTTTTTGAAGATTTTAATGTAAAGTATTTTAGGCTGTGCTGAACTTTTAATAATCTCGCCACAAAGCAGAGCATCAGGTATTAATTAGAAGAAAACATAGCAGTTCTCCTTCTATCAAAAGACAAGAGAATATGCTTACATTTTTTAAAGGTTTTCTTTCTGAAGAAAGCTTCTGGTTCCAGTCAAGAAATAATCCTACTGAAAATTTAGTAAAGTTAATATCATTCTTGGGGGTTATGGAGGATTCTGGGGTTCCTTTAGAACCCCCAGAATCCTCCTGGGTGAAGGGGATATGTGGGGTTCTGGGAGGTTAGGTTCTGGGGGGTTCTGGGAGGTTAGGTTCTGGGGGGTTCTGGGAGGTTCTGGAGAATTCGGGGGGTTCTGGAGGCTTCTGGAGGCTGCAGCTGTCTCCTGCTGTTGGCAGTGATTCAGGTGCCGTCACCGGACTCCTCGTGTTGTCAGGGACTTGGCACATTGAAGATGCTAATTAATTTTTACAGCCAGGATTCCAGCTGGAGCCCGCTGTACAAGAATAATATAATTACATTTCCACATGAAATTAAAGGTGAGACTTTGCAGGCAGATCGTTTGGCTGAGCAAAGAGGAGCTTAATGAAAAGCTGAAACGTCTCTGTGAGGTTACAATATTGCTTTTGGAAAGAAGTTTATATTACAGCAGTGAAGGCAGGACAATCATTCAAAACAGAGTTTACAAAGCATTTAATCAGCCTTGACACTGTGTTTGCATTGTTAAATAATGTCTGATGTTATCCTGGGTTGGTTTGGCAGAAAGTTCTGCCTGAACGAGGGCGGCAAATTGAGAGTTAGGAGGTTAGTTCAATGAAGGGGAGAATACAGCAGTAACAGTCTCTATATGACAGAATTAGACGTTTCATGTTACGAAAAAGACACAAACATGTCTGAACCTGATCCTCTGCACAGTTTTAGTTTATAAAAAGCAAACAACAACCAAAAAACAGAATGGAACATGACTAAATGTATGCTTTGAAGGACAACCCATGATGATGAGAGACAGAGAGAGAGGGAGAGAGGGAGAGAGAGAGAGAGAGAGGGAGAGAGAGAGGGAGAGAGAGAGGGAGAGAGGGAGAGAGAGAGGTGGCTCCACCCAGTCACTTCTGTTTCCTCTCTCTCCTGTGTGTGTTAAATGTCTCTTTATCTATTTTCATCCCTCCTACTTGTCCTGACTCAGTATTCTGCATGAACACACACTGACCGGCCCACAGCTGGTGACATCACGGTGAAATGAACCAATCACTAGCACCACCATCCATCACTGTCACCACACTAGCCAATCAGCTGCCGCATCAGAATCGAGCCAGCGGCGAATGGAACTGAGCCTGACTGCAGCACATGTAACAGCAGGGGGCGTGGTGGGGACTGTTTGATGAAACCAGAGGACTTCCTGTACAACAGGATGAAGTGGATGATGGTTGACTGATGTTCCTCCATCTGCAGCTTCTGCAAAAAATTTGATTGTTTCTCTATATTTAATGCAGCATTATGTACGTTCAGGCATATTGTGCCATTTTACAGCTTTATCAAGTAACTATGTTAACTTCAGCTGTTATTAAAACGCTATATCTATCAAATATGACTTCAAACAAATTTCTCTTTGTAATTTAATGCCTTGAAATTGTACCTCTGTTTCTTTAAAAACTCCTGCTCTTTCTGAAGCGCTGCATTCAGAAAATTCAAATTCAAAAGTACTTCATTGATCCCAAGAGGAAATTAAATATTGTGGTAACTCATATTAGTTCAAAATTGTTCACAGAGTTATTGTAGATAGCACCGCCTTTGAGACTCAGCTCCTCTTTCCTGTCAACAGCCGTCTCTAAGTCCACCCAGCCATTTTGAACAGCTGAGTGGTTGCCATGGAGATTAAAGGATTTATCAAACATGCATGAATCAAGACAACTTTCCAGGTTTGTTTTTGATGAGAGAACAACATGAAATGACAGCGGGACAGGAAGAAGAGCAGCTGGACCCAGATCTGGTGAAAACTGGGTGATGAAGATGATGGGAATGATGAGTATAACAGAAGCATCGACGATTCTTAAACTGGCTGTTTTATGGTCATGATACACAGATCCTGACTGGAAGAACAGAATCCCATATTATGATGCTAAGAAGAATTTATGCTGTAATTTCAGCCTTACAGGTTGCCATCTTGGAGGAATTCAGCAGAGAGCTTCCAGGCAGGAGACCCATACCGGTAACAGATATCACTGTGGACCCAGAACATCTTGAAATGTTTGGGTTTCTCTTTTGAACCTGCTGCCTCTGAAACCTTACCTTGGAAAAAAGATGGACGGACGGACAGACGGACGGATAGACGAATGGAAATGCATTGTAAGAGTGAAGAAGAAAATGTTTTATCTAAAAATGGTGATTGTTGTGTTTTAACATGTTGTTATTTACATTTTTGTGAGCAGAATAATTGAGTTTAGATGTTGATCGATGGTAAGAAGGCCTTTGAAATTGTCACATTTCCTTGGTAGCAAACTATTTTAGTTACTTTACCAGTTTGGAGCACACAGGTTGTGTTATCAATTATTCATGATTAATGTTGGTTTCTCTTGGACAGATATTATGCTTAGTTAACTGGGATTAAGCACATTTTTTTGGGATAATTCAATCTATTTCACAGTCCTGATTTCAGCCAGACCTTTAGAACAGAGAAATCACACAGAACCCACAAAACCCACAGAACCTGCAGAACCTGCAGAACCTGCGACTCCAGGGAGCCACAGTTAGAGCTTGGTGAACCCTCCTAGGAGGGGTAGGTTGGCTGTTCCAGACACAGAGACACAAAGAACACAGACAAACATCTTCCGCACTGCAGGCCTCACGGAAAAGGTCAGAGGTCATTCAACAATAAGAAAGCAATTGGGCAACAGTAGCATCATTTGGTCCGAGGCCAAAACCACTGCAGACCAAAACAAACTCCAGTCCTTGATGGACAGTGTCTTGAAACTTTTAACTGTGTCTATAATAAACTGTCTGAATGATGTCAGCATGCAGTCAGGTTCTCCAGAGTCCAGCTACAATTGCACTGATTTGATCCAGGTGTGTTGGCGCAGGAACCGGCAGAGCGGCTCTGGGGCTGGAGCTGCTCTCCTCTGGTGAAAACCATCAGTGCAGTCTTCTTAAAAAAGGTTTAAATAGAAATCTTGATCATTTTCTGATGCTTCAATTGTTTTGTATTTTATCCAAGACTTGGTTACCTTTTATTAATTGAAAATCCTCAAACTGAGTTTCCAGTCAGCTCTAAAATAGCCATGCTTCAAAGTTCTGAAACGTAATAAGAAAATTCAAATTAAAGGGATGTATCATACAGTGGCACTGGTTTGTTGAAGCCTGACACTGAAAATAAATATATTTCACAGAAGAAAAGCACAACAATGTAAACTTATTAAAATCTTAAGTTTAAAGAAATTTATAACTTTCTTATGTTTTAAAGGACTGTTTGTTATTTTTTCAGTGTTATTTTTCCTATCGATGGTATGCTAACACCATGAAGCTTAAAATTAAAATTATTTTAACTGGACCCCTGTGGATTTAACTGGTTGTGGATTTGATAAAGAATTGATTTTTGATCTTTTTTTGCTTTGCCATTTTTCTACAGTGATATTTTTGATCTACAGATCAATAGATACCTATACAAAACCTTTGCCCATTTTTCATCCCATGTTGCACTAATGGGAGTACCGACCCTCATTTCTTCCAGTTAAGGCAGTGAGTGTGACCAGTTAAGCCTCATAGATTAAGTTTGCAATAGATTTGATCTTAGATAAGAGAGCGCAGTTCTGTTTCTGAACAGAAGAAACTACTTTGAAACAATGTTATTTATGTTTTGATCTGCACAAGGCTTTTCTTCCAGTTTTGAACTATACCTAACAAAAATAACTAAGAACTAATAGTCTGATTATTTCTGCTTGTGGGATCATTTTTGGGAGGGAGACACATCCAGCCAATCAGATCACTGTGAAGTGGAAACAGGATTATTGGCTGGAGGACCCCTGTCACGTGCTGACTGGCATTACAGGACCTCAGCCAATGACATTCATGACCAAACCCCCTGATTTTAATTGGTCCTTACTGCTCATAACTATTCATATATTTCTTAAGATTTGGAATTTGATTGGCTGAGAGGTGTCACATGTTTTGCTCTTGTGTTTGTTTTTTCCAGATATCCTGAAGTTTCCACAAGCTGTCCTAAAGAAGTCCATAATGATGGGTGAAAGTGAGAAAGTGAGGAGATTAAAACCAGCATAATCATGTTTATTAGTGCCACCAAAAGCAGTAACAGGTGTGGCATTTTTCCACTTCCAGCTATGAACATATTTAGTATCTATGAACATCTTGACTTCTCACTGTAAAATTAAAACAGACATTCTTTGTAACACTTTGTACACATTTTAGGTTTACCTTCTTTATTTACTTCTTGACATCAAAAATCTATTTAAACACCAATCAAAAGAAAGACATTTCAGTTTTGCATCTTTTATTCAGTGCATCTCTGAGTGTCGACTCTTAAACAGCCTATCAGCAGACTTAGTGTTATTAAATGTTGTAGTAGAGAATCCTTCATAAGCTGTGTTTTGTGTTTTTATGAAAAGTCACTCCTGTTGAAAGAGGCTACTGGAGCAATGGTCACTACAGTCCAAACTCATCTGGGACAGTTCAGTGTTTTAGTTTTAAATATGTTCCAACAAAACAACTTTGAAGGACAATTCAGAATGTGTGTGTTGCCATTGTATTTATTAATCCCCAGTATTTCTGGTTATCCATAGAAAAACAAATATACTGACTCTAAAACGATTTATGGCGGACATGCTTATGTGAAACAAACAAAACAAAAAACCTCACTGTATATGTAATATTCTCTAGTTTGTAAATGAAACTTCTAATTAATATTTTATCTTTACTCTTTGGAACCCTTATGCTGAACTGCCAGGCGCTGGTTCTCTTCCTGCTTGTCCCTTTAAAACCGACAGCACCGTTTGGCTTGCTACAAATCATGTGCATGTCTACATTACTACCATCACTTGTAAACAGAATACAATAAAGTAAAGCATTAAATACACTTCACACAAAAAGTAACAAAATGCCATCATACAGACAGACCAGAAGAAATGCTTTCCTGGCTCCTGATAGGCCAGCTGATGGTCTGTCCAAATGGTCCTACAAAAATAGCTTAGAGACAGAAAATATGTACTTTTTTTTTTTTTTGTTTTTTTTTTTTTGACGCATCAGTCATTTTGTCTTTTTTATTTTTTGGTTGTTTTTTTTTATTTCTTCCCAGGTCATTTTAGTATGGACCATTTTATCTGCTCCTTAGCTGACTGCAAAACCTAAAAAGAAGAACAGAAAGGGAGATGATTAAAATGAGACTCAGTGATGCAGTACCACAATCCCACCATAAGAGGTCAGGCAAATTGTTTGGGACTTCTGTGGTGTCATGCCTTCTTATCAGAAGAAACATTTCTGGTATTTCTGCTTAACACTTTTTTCCACCTTCAGCTGAGCGGAGGCATTCTGAGGAAGATCCAAAACACCAAACATCCAATCACACACTGGCACGGGCTGCTGACTAAATAACTGCAATACTAATTTTTCCATTTAACTGCAGTGCATATTTAAACAATCTTTGCATAGACAATCATTGGTGGAAATGTTCTATGCTTTGCCAGCAGGAGGCGCAAAGTGTTAACACTAAAAGGCAACAAGCAGTGAAACACAGTCAGACCTGTGTGTTTATGTATAGATTAAGAGGTAAGGAGTGTGCGCCTGTTGGCTCCTGGTTCAGATCCCATGGCCTTCATGGCCACCAGCATCCTCATGACCTCCAGAGTCCTCAGAGTCCCCATGGCCCTCTGGGTCCCCATGGGGACACTACAAAATGTATTATTTTGTAGAATATTTGCAAAGGCCCCCAAGGCCCCCATGGTCCGAATGGCCCTCTAACTCTGGGCCACTACAGTAATTTAACAACTTCACCGTTGCTGCTGTTAGTAATAGATGCAGGATTACAATAATATTACAGTTTACTTGTTACCATGACAGTGAATAATCAATGAGATATCAAACACTTATTTGCCTTTACATGAAAAGAATAAATATTTTATGATTCATTTCAATTTTGTCCACTACAGTGGCTGTCAGAAGTGTTTGTCCTCGTTAAAATATCAGGCCATGCGCTGTAAAATAATCCCCTTTACAAATTACTTCTAAACTTTCCACGTCTCGCCTGCCATGTTGCACACTTCAGCAGAATTCAACAGAATTCTATATTCTTCTGGTTTTGGGTCACTTAGACAGAGTTGAAATATTCACCACAGTTCCAAATAGCAGTCATTTTTGGCCCAAGACCTTCAGCTGTCTGTTCAACAGCTTATAATAAAAGGATCCTTTTTTTCCCAGCAGCACAATCAGTGATAAATCTCAATCAACAAAAGAATCACTTCCCAGGAGAAAAGCACGTTTTGGATCTTGCAGAATTAAATTCAACAGAAGGTCTACAGAGAGACCAGAGCCTATTTCCTCAGCATCAAGTAAAACAGGAGAACTTTCACAGGGTAGAATAGGAAAAATTGTCAAGCCATAGAAGACTGAAATTAAATGACAAGGTGCTTCAACAAAGTTTTAATATGAAGAGTATTCCCATTTTTTGTGCCTGTAACAGATTGATGTACTTTTCTACTAAACTGCATAGAAATAACACATTAGGTTGTATTATTGTGTGTGTGTTATTAAATCACACACAGGCATTTTAACAAGGTGTAGGCTTTTTAGAGCCACTGTATTATATGAAGCTTGGAGTTTGTTTTTGCAAGTGGTTTCAAAGAGAAAGATGCCAAATATTAAGAAATATTTAAAGGACTGGTAAAGAGCGCCCAAGCCTGGAGCTCTGACTGAAACAGAACAGTGACAGGAAACGCTAGACTGGTGTAAAGACATCACACTTACGTTAGTGGTCAGTGCCAGCTTCTCTGTTAGGTGCTGTTAAGGTTAAAGCAGGAAACAGAAACTTAGAAAGCAAGTACACAGATTGTAGAAATACACAGATCATCACAAGTAAAAACAAATGTCATGCTAAAGTGGTTTTAAACATAACAAATCGGGAGAGAATATTAGTTTTTCGAGAGCTGCAGTTATGAAGCAAAAACAGAAAACATTTTTCTATAACACGCATTCACAGTGGAGCCTGCTTGTGCTGTTAAAGAGTTAGCATGACGCTAAGGGAATGTGCCGCCTGTTGGAGCATGAAACGCAAAGACACAAGATTTCATTGTGAGTGTAATCCATCACTGATGAATATGGTTGTGTTTCATGCTGTTGATGAAAGAAAAAGGTTTTATAAGGGCAGCGTTTCTCTGACTAGATGGGAGGTTGTTAGTCTGTGTACATGTTGAAACGTCAAAGAAGAGTTTAATGGTAAACTCAATATAGAACTTGCTCATACATACAGTAAAATTAATAAGGGAGTAATTAATCTTCTTAGGGTTGCAACAGGTAACTTTTATAAAAATTGTTTTTTTTCATATTTGTTAAAACTGTCATTATGTCATGACAGTGTAAAATGAGGCAGGTATTATGATAGTTTGGTGAGACTCAGGTATTCAAAGATTATTGGAATATTTCTAGAGTCCAGAAACTTTCCTTGATCTGATTCTGAAGCAGAATCGTCTCAGTTTCCTTATTCTATCAGTAAACAAAGTGGCCTTTCTGTCCTCAAATCAGTGACTGGAATTTCCTAAAAAAAAACAGAATGAGAAATCCTTCAAACCTCTGGTCTGTTTTAGAGTTTAATCACAATCAGTGAGTGGTACTAATGGGAAGGAAGGAGACTCCAGTGAGAAGATATGAAAAACAAAAAGACGTTCAAATATTTACATAAGAATTTAAAAAGAGAAATGCTTGAGGTGCTTCAACATGAAACAGCGCAACAACAATGATCCGTAGTGCTAAAACATCATAACTTATTTATTTGTTGTTATGATGTACTGTTCTCCATACCATGCATTTATTATTTTGGGTTGGACTTAAGCAAACTTTTAATAAACATTTTTATATTTAGAAGAGATTTTCAAATACAATGTATTATTTTGTAGAATATTTGCCATTTTTGCTGCTTTACTCTGCATAGAATAATACTGGGAGTCAAGCTGACAACAGCTGCTCAGTATGTCCGTCCATCTGTCTGTCTCGGCAGAGTCTGCAGTCCACTGCTTAGCAGGTGTTGCATTAAATTGTAGCTTATACTGATCTTTTATTATGAGTGTGTGTTGAAAGTTCTTTATTCTGCATGTTTCTGAGAAGTAGTGGACCGGTTTATGATGTTATCCAAACTCTCACCTAATGGCTGCTGGGGATGGGCACAGTTACATTGACACCTACTGCATGTGTGATACAATAACAATGTGAAACCATATCAGATATTGTATTCTCTCTTGTATTGTCTGATCTGAGGTGGAACTGCAGTAATGCTGCCTGACGGCCGGTGCGAGTTACCTGAGCCACACTTTGTTCAGTTAATGGGTTGTCATCAGCCTGGAAAAGAAAACATTCACATGTCATTGAAGGAAAGTGCAGAAGCAACTCTTCAGGCACACAGCGCCGACGCAAAGCAGCACAGGCACCATTCCACGTGTAGCTGCGTTTCCATTATAAATATGTGCAAATGTTTGCCTATTCTGCTAATGTTGAAAAAACACAATTTCACAATTGTGGGTTTCCATTAAATAACAACTTAAATTAAAATAACACCAATAAGTCATTAAAAATTATGGTAGCAGCTGATGTCAAGAGTTACATGAGACATATTTAAAATGGAGCCATTGTGCTAGCACTCATCGCTATCAGCCAAATAGAGAAGACATATATGCGCCTTATTCAGGTGTCAGAGCAACAAGCCTGCTTGGAAGTGGCTACGTATGCAGCGTTTACAGGAATTGTAGTCTATGATTTTTCATAATGGTTATGGATTCAAGACTTTGGAATGACACACAACCTTTTATGAACTATGATGCTGTGGAGCTCTGGTGGAGCCAGCTGCACAATGTCCAAAATACAAACACTACTTCCTGTTGTCTTCTTTGTTGTTTCTCCTGTAGTAACATCTGGCTGTTGTGATGTGAATAAAGTGCTTCCATTGCAGTTTGACAAAATTCGTCAATTTTGATACAACTGAAAAACCACCTCATGGCAGAGCAACAATTTTTAATAGAACAATGTGAGTCTTTTCAAAATAAATGTATTTTTTGCCATTTCAATTTGCACAATTTTATGGTTAATGGAAACACAACTAGTAACAGCAGTTTCCCATACTGGAAACCAGTAACATTTTAGTCTAGTTTTTAGCATGTTAATGGTTTGCCTGTGGGGTAAGAAAACTCTCTCTCCCATTCAGTCAGTCAGTCCAGAAGCATCATTATTAGATGGATGGTTGACTGTGCCAGTTATTAATTAACAAAACTTAAAAACTTTGACCAAGGTCAATCAGAGGGTCAGTCTGCATGCTCTCAACATGCATTCACAGAATCTTGTTATTGCTAAAGCCTTCCATCCCCCAACTGTCTTCCTCTCACTCTCAGTCCGTCAGTCTCTCTCACCCCGGGTCTGTCTGACTGTCTACAGCAGCTGGCTCCTGTCTGTCTGTGCCTCTAGGTTACCGGTGATGTAATCAAACAGGACGAAGCCATAGGCTGGCTCAGACATAAGCTGACACCAATCACAACAGGAGAGACAGGGAGAAGGAGAGACACAAAGGTGAAGCAAGATGCCACCGAAAACACTGTAGCAAACTTTAGCCAATCATAGGAAAGTTCTTTAAAACAAGCTAAACAGCTGCTGGGATTTAGACGGTTAATGTGCTTCCTGTTCCATTTGATCACCTAATAGTAAAAAACATTGAAATGAATATGATTGTAAATTACAATGACTTATAGCCTTCCTACCCTGTAGTTGACCTTCTGTAAGACCTGTTGGGAATCACTCTCCAAAATCACCCTGGCAACAGAAGATAAACAACCAATCAGGAGAGGGTTGGAGCCAAACAGAATGACTGATCATTATTCAACAGAATAAAGCTAATAGGAATACAAAGTTTCGAGAAACAACATCTAACTACTACAAAGACTTTCTCAAAAGCTAAAGCAACAACTTTGAACGTGTGAACGTTCAAAGTGAGTGAACGTTTCCTTACCCCCCATCGATGATCTCGTCCACGACGAGGAAGACTCCCTCCATGTTGTCCAGTAAACACCTCCGCTCCACGTTCTTTCTGCAGCACAGAAGCAACTGTTAGACACATGCAGTACTTGATGCTTTCTAGTTTGTAATGAAGACCACTAAAACAGAGACGGAGCCACACTAAGACCACAGAAGAGACGACTAAGACATGAACATGTTCAAGGATATTGCTGATATATTATATTTGATAAATTCTATTGTCTGAACTATCACCTTTTAGTCTACTTGTACAACTCGTGTGCCTTAAAATGGCCCCTCAGGAACAGATAAAGTTATTTGAATTGAATAATCCTAACACTGCCGTTGCTGCAAATGTCTGTTCATGTTTCAGGTCATGAAGGCCTCGTCAGGTTGTAATGCATAGTACCCAGCAGTAAATACATAAAACAAATATTAAATAATAATACATTTTATTTGAATGTAGATCTGCTCACTCAAGGTCACTGAACAGGAAATAATAAAAGAGTGAAAGAGGAACAATAAAAGAGCAGAAATTGATAAACTCCACCACAAATAACTGTTCTTCTGCCGGGTCATTTCAGCACACTTTCTCCACTCACTGCTAGCTTTTCTTGGTTTATTTATTTACAAACATTCTTGTATACTAGTTAGAAATGATCTATATTTAATGTATCAAGAATCCAGCTCTGTTACACATATCCACAAATCTTTTTCCTTTGACAGCAGCTTTGGTTTTGGTAGTATCCTTTTCAGAGAGACAGCTATGAAAGGTTTGTTCCTGATGACAGACATCATTTGTATACTAAAATTGTCCTCATTTTTAAAAATAATTTGAGGAAGATAAAAAAAAAATTACCTCAGGATGTGACTGACGGAGTCAAACAGACAGTTCAACACAGACATCAGCATCAGCTACCAACAGAAAAGAAAATATTCAATAAAATATTAGTCATTGATTTTCACACAAAATTGTTTTCTTTCAAAAGCCCAAAGGCTAAAATGTAGCAAAAGAAAATTCCCAAAATCATCATCTCGTCCTGTGATGAGACGATGGTATTCTGACAGTTCTGCTCATCATGGCACTCTTTTATGCCTTTTGGTGATTTATTTGAATTGTTATGTTTCTAGAGAGAAATAATAAAACAATAAATAGGATTTTTTTTTCAAAGAAGTAAACTGTAAATATTTATGGTCAATGACTAAAATTATACCCGCTCTACACGTTCAGTAATGTTCATACAGTTCAGTGTCCTTCTGCCAGACCTTGGTAAAGTGATGACTCGTCCAAATAGCTAAATGAATAACCAATGTTTGCTAGATAAATATCACCTGCCTTTTCTTAAGATTGCGAAACAGGTGTTAACAGATGTTTTAAAGATGTTGTAGATTTTACTACTTAGGGAAGGATGACCTAAGATTTTGGTGAATTTCTGAATATATCTGAGAAAGTAGGTAGAATATTGACACTTATACTCATTAGAAATCATTGATGTTGTATTTTGTCCAATCATTCCACCCAGGAAAAAAAGGGACTTAAAAAAGACAGTTATATAGCATATTCCTTTAAAAGCTAAAATCACTGTACCTCATTTTCCTGAGCACTTCCAACCACGTAGAAAAACAGATCTATACTGCTCTTATACACGATGGTCATCCCCTCCAGGAACGCTATCTCATCTACAAATACACAGAAAGTGATGAGTCGGCTTGATTCAGGACTTATTCTTTAAATCAAAACTTTGATACAAGGAAGGAGACATGATAGGAGAATAAAAAGAAAGCAGAGAAACTAGGAGAAAAGGAATGAATGGCTGGGTGGAGCTACAGAAAGGAGGAGAGAGCAGGAGGTAAAGGTGAAAACAGGCCTGCAGAAAGGAGGGCAGGAGGAGGAGTTTGGAACAAAGGGTGGCATGCTGGGTGGGGGACAGGGGAGCGAGTGGAGATCAGGTAACAACGCTGTGAAGTCTCTAAAACCCACTGCAGAGGGAGATCTGGTTTCCCTGAACATCTACTCAACCTGTTTAAACACTCCCAAAGCCAAACAGCTTCACTTCCTACGAGTCATTCAACATCTCAGAGTCACAAACACAGGTACCAGCTCCACGGCTGGTACCAGCAAACTGCTTCAGGCTACCAGCAGCAGAACACTTGACAGCCGACACTGGAGATGTGTGTGAATCCTCTGTACAGCAGGACTTAAGGCTACGAAGGTGTTAGGTGTAAAGTTACAACAGAAGATGCAAAAATAAAGAAACTTACTGTCTGCTTTGTGTGTTTTGCTGAAAACGTTGTTCTCAAAGTTCTTCTGCTCCTTCATGGTGGGATAAAGCTCAGGGTCGTAGTACTTCAACAGAGAGACACACATAGCAGGATAAAACGACGTTGGCACCAAATCAATCAATTAATCAATAATTGATTGTGTCAAACAATTGTTAGCTTTTCAGTAACTCTATTTTGACAATGAAATGTATTAGTGATTTGCAATGTGAGATCCCCATCAAAGTTATAACTATTCAGTATGAATCAGAGCTCAGTGGAGTCTTCTTTATTTCACTGCAGGTGAGGAACATGGCAGCCATGTTGCTGATGGGTTGGTGATTGGCTGCATTGCTCTTCAACAGCAGACACTTGTTTGGGTCAGACCAAGAAGGTTTCTTTTTTTATTTGTCTTTTTTCTTTCTTTTTAAACCAACCACTTAACTTCTAAGTTCAGATTTCTATGAAAGCGGCTGAGGATGTAGCCGCTTTCACACCCCATTATCAGACACAGGCATCTTTATCAACCAGCTCAGTCTTTTTATCTTTTGGAGGTGGAATGGTTGTGAATGGATAAACTAACAAAATATACATCTTAAGAAAATATTTTTTACTAAGTGAAATAAAATCTAATGAAATATTTTAATCCCTACCTTGGACAGAAGTCTGTTGCCATCATTATCAAGAATAAAAACAGCTTTCACTGTATAAAGAGAAGGTTCCTGCAACAACACACAACAAGAGGTTTAACTTAGAGGTGCTCAGTTTTCCTGGTGTTACATTATGTTAGCTCTCCAGGTATGTTTATTTCACACCTGGCCTTGTTGTGAATTAGACCTTTCCCAACCAGGTAACTCTTGTCTTTTTCATTAGAGATGAAACAGATTTTAATTCCCTGGCTGCCAGTTAGCTGGTTCTCAGAGCGTCTACAGCCATCAGCCTCTCAGGTCTCCGGTTCTGCCTCTGTTATCCATCTGGATGAAGTTAATACTCCACTCTGAACAGTCTGATATTCATCTACAGGCTAAAGCTACTGACAGACATCTATCATCTCTTCTCTCCCCTGGTGAAGCCATCACATTTCGGTTCTTAATGCAGTCGGATCCATTCCAGCTTGAGCTTCAAACCCTTTTATTTTTTTTTATCCGTTCCTGGTTGAGGAAAAGTGTAAATCTTTTATAGGGCTGTCCTACTGAAGAGTCTTCAGGAACGGGACAAAGTTCTGTTATGCACTGACTAGCAGAGATTCACAGTCAGAGTGTATCACAGAACTTGGACCAGAAACTCAGCCACAGTGTCAAAGCAGCAGAGAGAGATGACAGATCGGTTGAGCCTCAATTCCATCACATTCAGGGTCTCACATTAAAAAAGCACTAAATCTGACGTACATTAGTATTTATACTAAGTTATATTTACAACTTGGAGCAGGTGACATTGATCATAAAACAAGAGTGGAATGATGGCAACAAAGAGGATTTCGTTCCCTAAAAATCACAGGAAATGCTAAAAAAAGAAAAGAAAAATACATGATTATCAAAAGAGCAGTTTTATGGCATTTACAGATTTGTGCAAGAACAAAGTCTGACCTGCAGACAGAGCAGGAGTTTACAAGGTGTAGACATTGTGACGGTGTCCCTCTTCAAGACGTACTGAACTCTGAGCAGCATCATCAGCTAAACGCCACATCACTGCACTCAGCTCAAACACTGAAGTGTTCAAATGCATCCGAACTGCACAGCAGAGAACAGCCACGCTGGTGACTCTCCACCCAAAGTGAGTTTAAAGGAGCCGAGTTCAGAAGGACAGCACTTCCTCTGGAGGCCATGTTCACGGTGTTCAACTGGAATACAATTTCCTTTCTCTTTTTCTTGAATCATGAACTCTAGCATTAACTGAAGTAAGTGAGGTGTGCAGAGCACAGATGTTGTTCTGGCTTGTTGTCCAACCTGCTGGTTGAATTGTTGATGGGTTCTTGGAATAACTCCGTTTGGCCAGACTGTCTGAAAGGTTCACCGCTGCTGCATGTTTTCTCCCATTGTGAATAACGGCTCTAAGATGGTTCTCCAAAAGTTTTAGAAATGACTTTGTAATACTCTCCATACCAACAGATGTCACTGACTTGTTTCCCTACTTCAGCCTTTAGAGAGGTTCTACTTCAAATGATCTATCAGATAGAACCTGGTGATTTGGAAAGGAGTCTGGCTTTCTCCAAAATGGAGTTTAATCACAGCAACCATGAATTAACAAGTGAGGGTTTAGTTTGTCACAAACGGTCAGGTTTGCTTGCTCAGCTATTTTGCCTTAATGAATGAAGTCATAACTGAAAACTGCTTTTTTAATTCACTCTGGTTATTTTTATCCAGTTTGAAGATATAAAACATTTAAGCGTGACAGAAAAGCAAAAAAATAAAAATAAAAATAATAATAAAAAAAAGAAGAAAATTGTGACCATATTAACAAGCAACGACAACCAAACAATCCACTCTTTAATCCAAGATCCAGCAAGCAACATGCAGCACTCTGTGTCCTCACTCAGTCAGCTGGCTTCATCCTCAGCCGCTGAAGGAGCAGTTTCTCCTTTACCTGGGGAAGGCTGTTATCTTCCATTAAACACTGAAGCTTTTCTTTATCTTCAAAACGCTTCTGAATCATAGCAGCAAGGAGTCAAAAGTAAATCTATTCTGTTGCTGACATCAACCTTCAGAGGAGATTTATGTCATAACAAGAACTCCAAAGAGATGTTTGACAACACAGAGTGACATATGAACACTAATTATCAACATACTGCCAACATTAATATAGTATGACCGATATGACCAGGACCTTTTTCTTTAACAATCAGGCCTCGCAATAAAATCCATTCTGCTGAAGTTTCCAACCACTGAGGCAACCACTTTATATTTATGTATTCCAAGAAATTCACCTTACAGTTTTTTTTTGGAACTTAAAACATAATCAAATGTTAAAATTCTGTGTCATTATTAGTCTGATGCCAGGCTGTGGTAGTGAGATTTACGCTAAAACAAAGAGTTCAGGCTAAAGTGATGCAACCAGACCTGGGAGAGGGCAGACGTTAGATGGCTTCCAGCAGCACCTGTTTGAGCTTTACTCAAATCAGTGGTGACCACAAACAAATCACAGTCCAATAGCAGAACCGCAAGAAGAGCACACTGGGATGTCGCAGTTGGAACATGAGTATTCAGAGACAGTACTGTAAGGAAACACAATCTGACACTTTGTGTGGAAACAGAGTGGAATGTTGGGAGAATAATGGAGTGTGCACAACAGAATCTGAAAGCGGTTGAGTACTTTCTGTCAGATGTGATTCACAAGACTAACTGATGAGTCTAAGCTCCATCCCAACTGACCCAAATGAACAAGCGTCCACACACCGGAGCAGATTCAATCCAGGGAGCTGAAGTAGGGACACACCCAGCAAAAATGGGATCATTCCTTTCCACTGTCTCCACGTGTTTGTTATGGATGAGGGACTGCTGCAAAGTCAGTGACTCAGTACAATCGCCACAGCTTTATTAGAGTGTGTGTGTGTGTGTGTGTGTGTGTGTGTGTGTGTGTGTGTGAATGCAAGAACCAGATTAATTCATTCCAGAAAATGAATACGGTGACTTCAGGGAATCACATACAAACACACATATGCGGAGCTCTTCATCACAGAAAATGAATGTAGAGGAACATTTCTAAACCAACATTCAAAGCAAAATGACTTTCTATAAACCTTCCTGAATATAAAAACCTGGAAAACTAAGAATCTTCAGACATGGTTGGTTTGAGACAACAAAACAATTTTTGAGAATGCAGATGTTTGATATGGGCTTCATGTTGCCCTTGGAGATATCATAAATGGTGGGGCATCCAAGAACTAGAAATTAAAATATATCTTATAAAATAGATCTTATCTATCAGTTGGCTCCTGAACAAGTTTGGTACCACTTGTATGCATGTGTAGTGGAGTAAATTTCTCTTAGTTGGTATTGAGTATGGGAGACTACAAATGCAAGATAATTGCTTGGATTTTAAATTGTTGTCGGGCAGCAAGAGGGGTTTGCACAGCTGTGTGCATATTTATATTTCAAGCTCACAAAGTTAGGCATAGTGATTAATTGTGATTAATCAGCCAGTGCCAGATTCTGCTATGGGTGACCGCCCAGGGCAGCATCTTGTGGGGGGGTGACAAGACCGACCTCTGACCCCTCTCACCACCCCAGATACTCCAGTTGTCTTTGTCTCACTGTAATTTCCATCCTTTTGTTCATACACTAATGGATGGAAGACATAATGATATATTGCCATCTCTCTGTATCTGCCAAGGTCAACAGATAGAGGTACAGAAGACGTCTCTGTCTGCAAACATAGTATAAGAATAGAGACAGAGAAATGTATCTGTCTATGGAAATGTGTCTGTTACCTGAGTATTAAATTAAAATTAAAACTAATATTACTGAACATTGTTATTTTTCAGGAAACAGCATCAAGGGCACCAGCGGGTCCAGCAGCACCTTTTGCCACCTCAAGTATTTTTCCATAGGTGAGAACTGAGAACTATTTCAGTAATGCCTTTACACAGCCTTTAGTTCACAGGCATATAATATAACAATTTAATCTGTACTTAAAGAAACAAAAGGGTAGTTTTGAAAAGTCTCCCATCTGATTTTAGGCGATTCATAGGCCTCAACCCAGAAAGCGGATCAAAAGCTGCAAACGGAAAAGTGACATCAAATACAACAGGGCGACTTATGCAAAACACTAGGACAACAATGAACTCGTGTGTCTCCATTCTCCTCCTTCATGGACTTCCAGTGGAACTTTTAAAATGGTAAAATTAGACATTTACACACAATGAGTTCTCTTACGCCATCTCTCTCCCTGTCTGTCTTTTTCTCTGCCTGTCTCTCTGTATCTGTCCTGTTCATTTCTAATAGACAGACAGGAGGACAGCTAAAATGAAGGAAGCTCAGAGAGAGTGTCTGTCCACTAAATCTGTCCTTCTCATCCTGTCTGTCTTTAATTGACGTAAATGTAGTTTAATATGCTGTTTGTCTCATGTATTAAAACATTCTTTCTTTATCTTCCAGCAACCCTTTGATGATTTCTGAAGAAGTTCAGGACTGAGACCAACTCAGAACTCATCCATGTTGTTTTTGTTTGGCTGTTCACCAAGTCTTAAACTTGCCCAAATGTTTAAGATGTACTGTTGGTGTTCCAATAAAGTTTTGAAAAATATGTAACTTCAATATTTGACATTGCTGGATCCCTTCTTTCCTTCAAAGGAAGATAAAGACAGACATTTAGAATTTTTATTGCAAGTTTTACATGAAAAGTTGATAAAATATTGTTTTTATGGCTTTAACCTTCAGTTTTCTTGGAAACTTTGATGTTTGGGCACTTTTGTTTTAGTAAAGATTATTTAATTAATTGTATCCAATGTAATATTACCATGATTGTAAATGTATCAGTTATGTTTTTAGATCAGAGTATTTTTCACTTTTGTTGAAATACATTTAATTCTATATAACAAGCAAATATTGCCACTGCAAAATATTACATCTTGTTTTGCTTTAGTTTGTCAGATTTCAATTGACAATAAAATAAAGCAATTTTAAAATATACATGTATTTTTTTTTTTGATTAGTAGAATACATTTTTTTTGAGAGTTTGGTAAATTAAGTTGCAAGTTCACATTTAAACTTTAAAAAACTAGCAAAGTATGCAGTTTCATGAACTACTATGAAATGACAACTTTTTGTTATTCTACAGTATTACTGTAATTTTATTATGATAAAAATGTGATGAAATCACAGGAACCATGTTATATAATTACTGTGCTATTTTAAAGAAATTACAGTAACACTAATCAAATTACAGTAACATAGTAATAATAATACAGTAAAACTGCAATGAAATCACAGTAAAACAGTAAGGTTACCGTAAAATTACTGTGATTACTTTACCGTAAAAATTACAGTAACTGGCTGGCAAACCTGCTGCCAGTAAGTTCCTGTAAATTCCACAGTGACTTGTTTTTTTTTTTACAGTGTATGTAGTCTTCTGTTATAAAGATGTTTTACATATAAACATGACTTCACACGCCTTGAAACTGGGTCCCTGTCTCCTTCATGCGACGATGTGCTGAAGGCACAGTTAATACCATAAAGTATTTTTAAATTACATTTCCAATACGTCTTACACTGTTGGAAAGTCTGGTTATTTTTGGTTTTATTGTAAGGAATTATTGTATTATTATTGTATTATTATTAATTATTATTATTATTGTAAGGAAATGCATTTATGTTTTAGGCTGTAGAGTTGAGCATGTGGGATAAAAACCTTGTTAAATTCTGTCTGTGTCTGCAGTGTGATGTGGCACACATCCCGTCCTCACTAGAACAACACGGCTGGAGGAAGTTTCAGAGTAGAGTTGCGATTTTGCAACCTCTCTCTACTTCTAAAGACCAAAATAACTGATATGCAAATGTATTTGTAGATAAGCCTAAGTGGACTACCAAAATAAAAGCTGGGCTATGCAAACGGACACGTTTCTCATGTGATCACTCCATCGGTCTTCCTTCTCTTCTCGACATGTACAACATTTCAGCTTTTAACGGCCATAAAGACGCTACAATAGATCAACAGCAGCAACTCCAGCTCCCCACCACGAGTCTATATACAGATTACCGAGACCCGGCTTTTATTTTGACAGTCTATTTCCGGTTATCGGCAGGTGAATTTGCGAACGTATATTTCGCCCTGAGCTAAATATTTAGTTTTGAGCCTAATATTTAACTTCAAGCAACACATTTCAAACTAAATATCTAGCTATATAATTAAATATTCAGTTAGAAACTGTTCCATTCATCTTATTTGGTGGAAAATGTTCTCTTATGACAGACTAGATGACCAAATTGTTGCAGTTAATTTTTGACTGTAACTCTACAAACGGTACCACATGTCTAGGAAGCACCTCAAATAAATAACTGACCAGCATAATTTTGATAAATGAACATTACTTACGCGTGACGTTAACAGCTTAAAGGCAAATTTTTTAAAAATATATACACAAAAATAATGGATTTTTACAGCACTGCCATTTTGTTGAAGAAATGTAGGTAAATACTGATGAAAAACCATTGAAATTACATCTACAGGCTTTAAAAAATGTATTTATTTATTTTATATACTATTAGAAAAGGTTTTAGCCGAAGTTGTGAGAAGCCACTGGAAAGCCTAAAGAGCCACATTGGGCAGAAATCTGACTTAATGTAATTTCTCTGTCATATTAAGCAGCTGCAGTGGTTTTTATCTCCGATTACCATTAAATGGGAAACGCGTCGTGAGGAATGAAAATTCGATTTCCCAGAATTTTTCCTGGGGTTGAACTTTTCTTACCAACAGTTCCACATAATGCAGTTCTGCACTCTGAAGGACGGAGCGGTTGATCAGTAAATGGAGCTTCATAGGACAAACACGAGCTCCAAAAACCTGGCTGAAGCTGAAGAAATGGTGCGCGAGGCAGAACGGTGGACGTGGCACCTACCCTGGAATACACGTCACTACATTCACGCTCCACACACGCACTGAAACACGCAGAGCCACTGGAATCACAGTTACCGGATTAAATGCACAGCGCTGTGTGTGTGTGTAGGTGTGTGTGTGTGTGTTTGTATGTCTGGAGACACTGATTTATAAAAGTGGTCCGTGGAGACATCGAGCCATGACTTCCACTGTCTGTCCTGTTGCGCTCAGATAAAACAAAACAGCTGTGGATCAACTAGTCCATTCTAATGGTGTTAACACCCGGAGAAGTTCTCGACCAGCAGGGGATCCTATTTATAAACCAATATAGGATTAAAAATAAATCGAACGACGCTGCGGTTTCATGGAGAAAGCCCTGATCAAACTGGCCTTGGTGAGCTGGAAAGAATAGTGTGAGATCCTGTCAGAACTGAGGAAGAAATAAAATCTTATGGACAATATGCAACCAAGCTTCGTCCACTCCCCCGCTTGGCTTATTCAAGACTGTCTTCTGTAATGTCCACCACCGACAGCCAGCAGATTAATACAACACATGCCCTGGACACTGACCGCAGCCTGCAGTGCTGCTGCCCATGTCCACTAACGCAGATGATTTAACAGCGTAGAAGCTCACCAGGGACGTGGAGTCCATCTCTGCCGCCGCCGCTGCCGCTGCCTCACTCTGTGTTGACGTGGACTGCCCTGAGCTGTCACACGGCGCGCGCTCCCGACCCGGAGCCACGAGCACACAACCACCAGTAGAACAGAGAACGCTCCAGGACCACGCCTCTTCCGCCTCTGTTCCGGCCTTTCATCATAAAAGTCTGTCCTTCTCCTGATTTTTTCTTTTTTTTTTTTTCTTTTCAGTGAGAAGGCCTGAAGGAATATAGTTTCATTCATTAGTGTATATCCGCTTTTAAAAATTATTTTTATGTTTCTTCAATGATTGTGTTCAAAGAATTCATTTAAATGACTTTCAAATTAATTAGAATTTCTGTATTCAATGCCAATTCTATTCTGCAGTTGTTGACACTGTTGCCTCACTGAAAGGAGGTCCTGGGTTTGAATCCCAGCCTGGAGTCTTCCCACATGGGGTTTGGATGCTCTGGATTCTTTCCAGCTGCTCCAACTTCCTCCCCACAGTCCAAAAACATTATGGTAAATGTTTCCATAGGTTGGGGTGCTGTGGTGGCTCAGGGGTTAAGCACAACCCACACATAGAGCGGAATCAAACCTGCAACGATTCGCCTCTTTCTCTTTCCTCTTCTCTCAGTCCTCTCTTTCATGTCAATTCATTATAAAACATAAATTCCACTAGAACCAATAAGACCTTTTTTTTCTCCCCACGTTCTCCCTGTGCTTGCTCTCAGTCTGCCTTTGCAGTCTGCTATTTGTTCACACAGAGTTATTTGTGTTGGATTGATTCTATATTGTTTGATGGAACAGAGCTAATGAGTGCAGCATGAAGTTGTGTTAGAGTGAATCAGGTTGAGCTCATTGAATATGGACTGACAATAAACTGCTGTACATTAGGGTGATAAAACAAACAGAGTTTGGAGTTTTCTTAACCCCGCAACGAGGCTGATAAGCGTGTTAAAAGCCCTCGGTTCTTCCAACAAGGGCTTCTTTTTATTTATCGATATGTTTATGTTTTCTTTTAGCCTCGTCACTTTTGCTGCTGTGAGTGTAATCAAGCAGACATGATGAGACGTCAGGAAAAAGCTCACTTCCGTTACACGGAGACGCGCCTCTCCGCCTCGCGTTTTCACCGCGCTGCATTCTGGGAAACCCAGTTTATTTCTGGTGTGGGAACGATGGCAGGCGTGCAGCCGCCTCCCCTCCGCAGCCTGGATGATTTTCTGTTGAGCTCGGCTCGTTTTGCGGTGCCAGATGTGCGGGACCTGGACCGCTGGAACAACCGCATGATCAACAACCTTTTGTATTATCAAAGCAACTACTTCCTGTCCGCGCTGAGCTTCCTGCTCCTTGTGGGGTAAGTTTCATTATTCCGACGTCCTCCCTCAGATCATTCCTTTCTCTCCTTCTCACAGTTTTTACTTTACTGAACTCTGTAATATTCTCGGTGCAAATGGACTTTTCATCTGGGATTCTGCGCTCAGCAGCCAGTGTTTCATGCAGCTGGTTGAGTGATTAGTTCCCCCACCTTGGAAAACAGCTGCAGAAGATGCAAGGAGGTTCGGACCAGGTCTCACCCTGCTCGGCTCTGGTCCATCTTTGTCCTTGAAGGGGCGCTGTTCGTGGACGGGAGCCTTTCTTTGATGAAGTCAAACATCTGACTGTCACCGTCAGGTGTAAAATGTTGTCCACGTTTACATTCACATAATTTCAACAGAGTCTCTAAAACGTTTAAATAGTAAAATTGTTTTTTGAAATGAAAATTCTGAATAGAATTGTGCAAGTAAATATTGGGATTGAATCCAATAGCGAGACACTGAAAGGTTCACAACTCTAGTTATCTGTAGAGATGGAGGTTATTATCAGCCAGAGAAAAAAAAGCTAAAGCTGTTAACTGTGAAAGGCTCAATAACTGGACATATTTCAGAATGAAACGTCCTTCATTTAGAACATGTGTCAAATTCAAGCCCCAGGGGCCAAATCTGGCCCGCCATGGCTTTTTTTCTGTGGACATTTAGACTCCAAATTATATCAGTTAGTCCCTCCAGTTTTTAGCAAATCTGACAAAAATTCATATGAAATCCACAGATCCCTGCATTTTGTCAGATTTCTACTGCAATTTTTTCTCAGAATTGGCCAAAAACATGAGTTACTGCTGCCTCAGTCTGACTTGATGTCAAACTATAGACCATGATTGATATGGCGAATAAGAAAAAGTTACATTTAGTATCGTACATTAGCGCAAATATCATAAAAATTCCTTACAAATATTTATAAATTAACACCACAAAATCTGTGATTTTGATTAAAAAAAAAAAAAAAAAAACTAACAAAAAACATATGGCCCAAAAATATTTACGAAATCCTGGATGGACTGACCAGTGTGAAAAGATGTTCAATATTATTTAATTTTCAGTAAAGGTTATCAGTACATACAACCGGCCCTTTAAGAACATTCAGATTTTTGACATGGTCCAAAGTGAAAATGAGTTTGACACCCCAGATTCTAATGAGTGGCAGACGAAAACTAAAACCTGACTTGAGGAGAACAAAAGGGACTTTGTTCTAAAACACGGCTGCACCAATAAATCAGCAGGGAGTTCCTTAATTTCGTGAGACTGGTGATCAGCCCATGCTTACATGTGAAGCTGATCTTATCTTCCTCAGCAAAGGTCTACAAATCAGCCACTGTCCTCCTCAGCTCTGTTAGTGCCGCCCACCAGGTCATGTCTGCACGTTTGCAGTTAACTATAGTGACCCCACTGTTACCAACTCAGTGACTTTCTTGCTACATTTAGCAACTTGGAGACAAAAATATGAGTGTAGGCAAGATTTTCAATGAGCAGGCCAAGTTTTTCAAAGCTAGGTGATCAGTGTTGACTTACTTGATATACTATGGTCTTCTGAGATGGATCCACATTGTTCTTGCGTCTGCATCACTGAAGCTTTGTGACGTTATTTTCAGGCTCAGCCTCTTTATGTGAAGTGAGGATGTTTTTCTTCCCTCAGGTATTTCCAGCCCATCCAGATGTTTGTTGGGATGACGGTGGTCACCGCGTTGTTCCTGGGCTTCGTCTGGGCTGCGGAGAACAAAGCTCCGATCCGCCGTTTCCGTAGAAACCATCCATTATTGTCTGTGCTCGCCATTCTCTTGGCCAGTTACCTCTTCATATTGGTGTTGGGAGGAGTGGCTGTGTTCCTGTTTGGAATAGCAAGCCCAGTACTGAGTAAGACTGTAAACACACACACTGCTCTGTATTCATTGTTTCAGATCTTGAGTTTGTTTTCTGCCTGGAAGTTGTGTCGTTTTTTTCTTTCAGCACCTGAACATGTTTTGAGTTCTCTACATAGATGCATCCCAGCAAATAAGAATATCGTCTGTTTGAGTAGTTCATTTAGAAAAGTTCTATATGTTATAAAATAATAATAAAGGGGCATGTTTGCTATTTATGATTATTATAAAAAGGGAATAAGAAGCCAAAATATTTTTTCTCAGAACATGTGAATCATCAGACCAGTGAAATGATTTTCAGTCCAGGGTAGGACTGAGCGATCAGCCTGTAGTTCAGGCTCATTTCATTTTCTTTTTGACAATCCTCCAGAGATTCTCCAGTGTTTGCTGGATCGACCAGGTCATTATAGGAGGTAGTGACGCTTCTGTGGTGTGCTCAGAACGCAAGTCCTGCTGGGAAATGACCTCACTCTGTCAGGGACTGCTAACGCTTTCATCTGACCTCATGTCATTTTGTCATTGTCTGAGAAACTGAATTGGGATGTTCATTAAATTTAAGTTGACAGAAATAAGCACTTTAGAAGTACAAATATATATATAATGAATCTATTGCAAAGGTGCTTCATTATATGAATTTAATTACTAAAAAGAAAAGTTTTTTTTTGTTTTTTTTTTAAATGCACCTGTGCATGTGTTTACTGCCCCTTATCCATTGGGGTTAGTGAAAATCACTTCTGTTTTGATAAAGAATCTGATCATCTGGATTTACATGTTGTCTAATAGAAGATGTCGGCTCATGATATTTTCCCCATAATGGTTGTGAAATAAAAAAAGAACCAAAACAGAAGCTTTTATTCTTTATTTTACTGTACATAAAAGGTTGATTAGTTCATTCCTGTGTATTTCCAGTGGTCCTGGTCCATGCATCGATGAGGCTGCGGAACCTGAAGAACAAGCTGGAGAACAAACTGGAGAGCATTGGCCTGAAGCGGACCCCCATGGGGCTCCTGCTGGAGGCCCTGGGACAGGAGCAGGAGGCCGGCTCCTAAACGCCCAGCAGGGGTACAGGTTCACCTCTTCTTTATTTTCTGATCAGAAACCAGAAGAAAATCGACCAAATTGGACAAGTTTTATAGTTTGACAATTTTTGCACATGTGGTAATGGTTATGGAGTAAAGGACTGAAAGTGTTTCCCTTTTTATTGTGGAACCATTTGTAGTTTCATCTGTCATTCTACCCAGCTGGTCTAAACCGCCTTACGTTAATGTTACAGGATTTGCCTTTGGAACAAAAATCATTTTACATGAATACATGTTGTATCGATGAAGGAGCAAACAGGCTAGCCCAGTGATATCCAACCTGGAACTTGAACTAGACCTCCAAACACCCTGAGTGTCCAGAGCCACTGCACGCACGCACGCACGCACGCACGCACGCACGCACGCACGCACGCA
>VMRN01000049.1:3101531-3125979 GCA_010277015.1 Poeciliopsis turrubarensis
CACGCACGCACGCACGCACGCACGCACGCACGCACGCACGCACGCACAGCAGCTAAGAACTCTTATGTTGAGCAGTTGAGCTGCTTGTTAATGTAGTTTTAGATAATAAAGAAGATTCCAGCAGTTTGATCACTGATCAATGACCTACTTAATCTCTGATTATTTCTTTTTTGATAAAGACATTTCCTCCTCCCATCTGTGATACTCTGTGATGGAAGCAGGAAATGGTGATCCTCTGATAAACCCTCAGTTAAGCAGCATGTGTTGAAGGTCATTGCAAATACTGTAGATTTGTAAAGACAGACTAACAGGACCATTTCCTCTGCAGAGCAAACTTTAGCTTGACATTTTCTGACCAAGTTCTGACGGGTTTAAATGTACAGTTTAAACCCTTCAGTTGAGGTATTGTACTTTTCAACGTTTTTCTTAATTTCCACAGCAACTGGCCGGAAGCTGCTCTGTGTGTAGGCGCAGTGTTTGGTGCCTTTAATCTTATAATTCAATAACTGAGTTTTTATTAGTTTCCTTGAAAACATATTTTTCACACACTGTAACGCAATAGCACCCTCCTTTGGGTGGCACTATTGTGCTGCCCAAAGGCTTACCTATTAGCCTCCATGGATTAGCTGGCTTTGTGAAGCAATAAAGGGGTGGGGCCAAGCGGGGGTCCCTGACTAGGCCTTTTTATAACACTAAAACACATCAGTTGATGATTTTGTTGCCTCACGTGTTTGTACATTGTGGTATTCAGCCTTTAAAGGGCCAGTAATTATGTATTATCCAAGCACATAGAGCCTTTTTATAGTGCAATTAAATAACTGTCATCTTTACTAGTTATAAAATGCAATAAAAATCAAATATGACTTAAAAGAAATTTTACCTTGCAATTTAATGCTTTAAATTCTCCTTTTTTTATGAAAAAATCATAACATTGCTTCTCTATTAACCATTTAAGAACATTTTTACCAGTGTTTCACTGAAAAATAGTTTGTAACGAGCTCAGCAGATGCACAGTTCCACCAGGTGTTTGCTAATTGCTGCTGGCTAGTCTGAAGGAGCTGAGTGGGAGAGTTGTGGCAGAAAGAGGTTCTGTGAGGCGGAAGCTTGGAAACTGCAGATCTGAGGATGAGCTTCATCTCAAAGGTGGGGCAAGCTCCACCCGTGGGTGAATGGTTGCCATAGGGATTAAAGGATTTCTCAAATATACATAAAAAAATCAAGACAACCCTACAGGTATGTTTTTAATGTGGTAATAACATTATAACATGATGTAAAGCTCTAAAAGTTGGTTTTTATGTGATACTGCCTCTTTAAAGAAGTAAAACGTAAACCAGTGAAACGGCAATCATTATGGAGTCTGTTGTGAAGGACAGGGAACCAGGAGGACACACAGGTAAAAGTAACTAAGTAGTTACTGAAGTTTACGAAATAGGAAATGTCAAATATTTTTTTTTATTTTTTTATTTTTTGGTGAAAGTTTCATTTTACATACACTTCAAGTTCGGGGGTCTGATGGAAGTTTTTTCTTTTAAATGATGAAGTAAACATTTTTTTGTGAAGTCTAGCATTGCTTGGTCCCCAAAGGCTTTGTTTACACCAGACCATTGCTTGGAAACTGCTGCCATCTTCTGATGTTTGTTATTTAGGAAGAAGTTACACCTTTAGATAATTCTAAAGGTGTGAGGGACTCTGCTTGCTGCTGCCGTGGAAATGAGCGACTGGATTGCAACAAAAATATTGGTTTACCCGAAGGGCGGCTCGGTGTTAGTGGGTCGCAAGTCTCAGTATGTGTTCAGTTAATATTCATATTTTATAACATATTTAGCGATACAGTGGAGCAACTGTTCGCCTAAAACGTGAAGGGTTTAGAGTCAATATTGTTATTGTAGACTTTAAATTGCACAGAAACAGGGCTGTTAAAGACTGGAATATAAACTAAATGTTCCAATCATGTTCTCTTTTTACTGCCATCTTAAACTGATCATAGTACATGATGACTTGAGACAGATGCCTTTAGTGATTCTGACTGACCCAGGGTCAGTGAAATTATACTCGCACCATAATGCTTTTAAATATCTATGATTGTGTTTGGATGAGAAGGATTGGCCAGTAGTCCTTGTTGTTGGGTAAACCAGGTGGTTCTGAAACTGATATTTATTTACAAACTTACTGTTTTCCAGATTATGATAGTTTTTAAATTGATTACATAGGAACATGCTGAATATCAGCTGCATTATTTTCAATAAAGATAATGTAGAAAATCAGTTCTATATGGCTGCAGATGAAGAATCTGTTTCTTGATCTGACGTCTGAGAAACACATGAAAGATTTCTTCTAAATGTCTAAATTTATCAGTTTATTTCTTCTGGAAAAGAAAATCTACAGAATCCACAAACGGATCAATCTGATCCAACTTATTGGTCATGCTTCATTTGATTGGTGGATCTCTGAGTGATCTGATTTTCCTGCAGCTGTGCTGAAAGGTGCAGCGCGGCGTCTGCTGCGTGGAAACGTTGAGCACTCAGCAGCGTTTGGGTTTCTACTGGAAGCACGCTCTCCTTTATTTAGCTGAAATCTTGATGATTAGAAACAAAACAGCTTATGGACTCAGGAAAACAGGTTCTACTGAAGTTTCAGTAATATACAAGGTTTCAGTTCTGTTCTTGTTAATTCAGTTAAAGCATTTGCTTTTTGCTCACAGGTCAGATTTCACAATTTCCCACTCAGAAAATCATTTGTGATATTAACTCTGTCTTTTTGGGAAACGTCCTGAATGGGAAGTTCAAGTTAAAACCTTTTCTGAAGAAGCTGAAAGTGTTTGTTTTATAGTGAAAATGAGAATAAATATTAAGTTATGGTAGTGTATAGGATCAGAGTGTGTCACCTGTGGCTCTGAAGCTGTAAATAACTTTTTCGACAGTCAATTATGGATTTTAATAACTTTAGGCCAAAAAAAAAAAAAAAAAAAAATTATATATATATATATATATATATAGAACCAAGTAATGTTTAAAATATAGACAATATTAAATGACCCTTTAGAAAATTTTTTTTTTTTAATGAAACAAAAACGGATTAAATTTCCACAACAGAATGGCATTAAGTACAGGTAACATTTTTTACTATACACATTTTTTCTTGTCATTAACTTTGAAATTTAATGACTTTTACCAAGAAGAAAATAGATCTATTTTCTTTTTGCAAATGTTTAATCTTCATTTTAAAATTGAGAAGTCAAAATAAAATTGTAAGCCGACAAAGATTGTCTGTTTTTCTCCTGCAGCATCAGTGACTCTAAATGAGTTGATGTAGTTGGACGGAGGCAGAAACGGCTCTTTGAGATGTAAAGGCTGCAGACTCCTGATCTGAATATTACAGTGTGTGTACATTTTATTTTCTCAGCCTGGTATTCCAATGTGTTGTTGTGTATTGTTTCTTTAATATGACCGTATTACCTTGAGCTGCCAGAACAATACTTCATTATGAGAAAGAACCAAACTGGTTTATCGACAAGTAAATTAAGTTGTTAAAGATTTGTATTTGTATGTAAACAGTGGCTAACATTTCCAGCTCAAAGTGCCATTTATTTTCCGTGTGTAGGTCTCTGTTTTATTAAATGTCTGCCTAACTGTCCCAGTATGGCTCATGTCCATTTTTCTTAATAAAAACAATACTTTTTTTCCCTGGAATGTTTCTTCTAATTTGGGGGTGGGCTGTCTTTGTGCTGCAAGCCTGTAGAAGTGTAAACAGTTTGTGTCCAGGATGTGTGAGTTCTGCAGAGATTTCAGTTGCCCTTTTCCCAACCCTAGACCTAAAACTGCAATAATTACCTTTTCTAAATGTTTTTAACATATTTGTTAAAACTGTCACTGTGTTGTGACAGTACAATATGAGACTGTGAAAAGATTGAGCTCGTCTGCATTCTACCTGAAACACTAGAAACAACCAATCAGAACCTGGAGGCGGGTCTTAGCGCTGTCAATCATCTTCTGTAGGGTACTTCTCATCTCACCCTTCTCTCCCTCCCCTCATGAAAAGTCTGTCATGAATGCTAACTCTAGTTAGCATGGCCACTGATGATGAATAAACGGTTTTCCTGGAACAATGAGGTGTTTCTCTGCCATTAGTACGGTTAGCAGCGAGTGCATGAGTCTGATTGACAGTGCTAAGCTCCTCCTCTTGACGCCGATTGGTTGGTTTTGGTCGGTGCATTCAGACAACTACAGATGAGGTAAGTGATCTTCACAGGTTATGTCTCATACCAAACTGTCATGACATGATGACAGTTTTAACAAATTTGTGAAAAAAATGATTTTTTTATTAAAGGTTCTGCAGCTTTTAGGGGCCTGTGGAGACTACATCTCAGCTCCTCTCACTGTCCTCTGCAGGTTCTTCCTGTCTGTTGAGCTGCAGAATGTGAACATGGTGAGGAGAAGCTGTAGGATCACTGTTCATTACTGATTGTGAAGATGGATTTTTAGGAATAAAACCTGCTAGGAAGACATGAATGGGCCAAACTGTCAGCCACATTTAGACAACTCTCCTCCGCTGTTCTCATCGCTCTGCAGGAACTCTGACTCAGTGGATCTGCCTGTGTTTGGGGGACGAAACACTGAAATGTTGTTATTTCTTAACACTGTTGAGTTCCCAACACAGTCCTGAAACCAGACAGCAGGCAGGAGGATGATGCAATTTTACACTGTTAACAGCAGAGCTGCCACACACCAGCAGAGCAACGTACACCAACAGAGTGTCACACTCCTCTGGTAACAGTGTGAGTCACCAGGAGGAGGAGCCTAGCGCAGGCCAGCTGCTTTAAAAAGGCTCAGCTTCTAACTTTGTCAGAACAGAAAGCGAATGGTGGAAGTGAGTGAGGGCGCATGGATCTGAGCTGCTGACCAGTGAACTGTCTGCCCGGTAAGAAACACTTCAACTAGATCCAGATTTCTACTGACCGTAAGTTTATCTCTGCTGTGATCTGATAGATCTCACACTTCATCAAAAAGTCGTGTCATATAATCACGAGCTGCTTGTTCTCTTAGCTGTTTTGGACCTCATAGTGACTTCACTGATTCCCAAGTTATTTTATAGAGATCTGTTTATGACAGCTGGAAACATTGTGTAACATATTGCATTGACAGAATGTTGGGGAGCATTCAAAGCATCATGCAACAATGAACTTTGACTTCTCCACATCTTCCCTAATCTTACAAATTTAGGATTCACTTCAAAAATCAATTTTTTCCAATCATTTTAAACTCCTCAGTGGATAGGTCAAATGAAGATTTCTTCATGGAATTAAACCGTGAAATGTTACCCTGTATGAGTTCAGAATATATATATATATATATATATATATATTTTTTTTTTATTATTTTGCCTAAAGGATGTTGCTTATTTTTCAGATGTTTTTTAACAGGACAAATTAGTAATCATATAAGCAATGATGACATAATGTGTCAATAATTAACAGTGAATAAAGAACTAAATACCTTTATCTGAGCTTCATATCTGAAGTCAAAAGGCAGCAGAGCTTGAAGCAATAAGTAGGTTAAAAGGGATTTAACCACGACGACGTGTGACTTTGAAACAAATATTGGCTTATTAGGTTTCAAGCAAGGGGTCTTTTTAATAAGTCAGCACATCTTATAAGGAATGTAAATGTAAAGATAAATGACATAGATTAAACAACAGGCTGTTTCTGACAGGTCATATTTTTCCCTCCATAATAAAACCCATCCAATCAGAAAAATCCTGTTTTAGATCAATTATTTTTTTCACTTTCCAGGCTTACGTGTCTCAATTAGCTTCAGCTGTAATAACAAGGACATTTAACATTTTAAATTTTGACATATATATATCTTCCATACTGTTTTTGTCATAGCATCTCTATCTTAGAGTGGGTTTTTTGTAGTTTATCAAGATTATTTTGTCTTGTAATAATAAAAGTAAATACAACAGTTACATTAGAGCTCTTTCTGATTTCTGGTTAAATATGCAATTTCAAAAAAGCTGAAGTAATAATAACAGTTCCATTTTGAGCAGAGGATGAGGTTCAGAAGGTATCAACAGGCTGTGTTGCTCCAGCATGGAAAGTGAAACCAGGAGGAAATGTGTTTTTTAAGCAAGGCAAACATGGCTGGTTACATCATACTGCAACATCATTCCTGTAAAGAGGAAAACATCCAGCAGAACCAGAAAGAGAACCAGAATCAGAACCTGGCTCAGTTCGAGTGGCAAGACCAGCAGCCAAAAACACACAGATGAACTGATGACTTTCTCCGGCTATGAAAAATAAAAAGTTAATAACAGAAGAGGGAGACATTCAAAAGATTACATTCTTTATGTACATGACATACCTAAAAAAGAGCAAGAAATCATCAAAACACACAAAGTTCAGCCCGAAAGACAAGCATTGATCGCAAAAGAAGGTTTGTTTATTTCATCAATTCGTGTGTTTGTCAGAGAAAATAATGAGTGTTTTCCTTTCCTGTTTTTTTCCTGTTTTTTTCCTGTGTGGTCTGAAGGCACATCTCTACTCTGAAGAAGACCCACCCTGATCACCGGCCAGAAACTCATCACAGATCTTTCTCTTGTTAGAGTGAAGCAGCATGGCACGTTAGCTATATGCAGTAATCTTTGAAAACAATGAAGCCAAAATGTAATGAAACAATTGAACATAAAATCCAAACTACAGTTACACACGTCCTCCCACAGAGACCCATGTTATAGCAGTTTATTCTGGACGGATCTTCCAGGAAGAGAAACAGCACAAACCAAAGAACCATGTTACACTTAAAGGAAGACTTCACAGAGGGACTGATTCAGATGGCCATCCTGTTGAGTCTCTGTGGAGTCTGGGTGGATGTGGGACTGGAGGCGTTCATGTCTCCATCCTGGTGTGAGCTGATTCTGGGTCCGACTTCAGCGCTGACACACACACAGATCCTGAACTTCTGCAACAGCCTGCACCCCAAGACAGTGGATCTGGATCAGTTCTTCACAGCGCGCAGGCTGTTGGGCTGGGTCCGCTCTCTGGACCGGATACAGGTAGGGAAACATACCCTCATAAGGACCAACTTTTAGAAACTCACATCATGAGCCTGTATATACAGAAATTAACCAAAAATGTTTGTTGTATCATCACAACAAACACATTTGTTGTGTGTTTGTTGTGAAGAATATTTAATCATCTCCTTTAGAAAAAAAACATTTAAAATTTAATTTAAAGAATTAAACTGGATGAATCATCTATAAGGCATTTATGTTGCAAAGATTTCATAAAATATAAGCAATGAAGATGCGAAGCAGTCAAATAACAAGAACACGTTCCCTTTGAACTAGAGAAAAAAGCCTAAACGAGATTGAAAATAAAAAGAGGATCATCATAAAAGGAGAAAGCATCATCTGCTTCTTTACTCCAACAATCTGTTCCTAATTAAAAGTTCACATAGCCTGTGTTTGAAAAAGTCTTTACCTGAAGCTTTTCTTCACAGGTTCCTCAGGCAGAGCTGGAGACATGGCTGGTCCAGCAGGAAGCCGGTCCTCTTTCCGGACGATTTTCTGACCAGAACTCTCTGATGGACAGAACACTGAGTCAGATAGAGAGAGTCCAAAGTGAGCCAACTATGGAACAAGGAGAAGTTCTGGACAGTCTGGAGGACGAAGCGCAGGTATGCCAGATAATCACACATCAGGATGCGTTTCTGTTGTATTATTTACATGATAATTAGCCTCCCGCTTCCCAGGCAGGTTTAACGTAGCTTAAGGTCTGACTGAACAACTCTGCTCTAGTTTCCTCTAACCTTCCAATAAATGATGGACTAACGTTCAGTTAAAACTATCCAACTTTGATCTCAACAGAAATCCAACCTGTTTGGCTAAAGAAATAACCCAGCAGTCTGTTGTGTGTGGGTCTCTCACTGCATTGCTTGAGAGCCAGAGTCCTGTAATGTCTCTGGTCCTACACACTAGCATGCATCCCAGCTGCACAGAGAGACTTTTAAAAGCTGCTGGAGACCAGCACACGAGTTACAGACACCTCGTTTATATACTGGGTCCTTCTAAGTATTTTTCTAATAACTTGATGTAATCATATTACTTTCACTCAGTGAGAGTTGAGATTGAATGTAGAACCAACCAACTGTAGAGCTGCTGTTCTACAGAGGCTCTACATACTAATGGCTGCAAAGGAGATTCAAGGATTCCTCAAACATGCATGAAAGAATCAAAGCAATGCCTCATGTATGTTTTCCATGAGGTAGTAACTTTATAACATAATGTTACAATAACATCAAAAATGTACATTTACCTTCATTTTAAGAAAACAAGATATCTGTGTTCTGTATAAGCTCAAATATATTTTGCTGTGTAAAATGAAATAATGTGAGTTACTGTGACTTCTTTTGAAAATATGAAACCATTTATCTGTAATAAGTAAAAATAATAGATAATATTCATAGTGTTATTATTTTTAAAAAATTACCCTTCTGGAACCAAAATTATTTAGTTCTTAACAACTTTATTTCAAGATAAATTTTTGTAGTCACCCTCTGAAAACACCACTGCTGTTGCCGGGTTACCAATAACTCTCCATAACTCGGGCTGTGAACTCATGTAGTGGCTTTGTTTTGGGTACAGATAAAAGCTGAGCTTGGTGGCTTGTGAGACACTGAGTCAGAAACTGATGAGTCACCAGCAAACCTGATGTCACCAGAAAAATGAAGCAATGAACTCAGTTAGGCTGCAACGCCTTGTAAATGGGACACTTGTGTGTGTCGCACACTCTGACTTCTTTCCACAATTTAAAATGAAAATCAAAGATGTTTGTTTAGTTTCACTGACATGTTCTGCTCCCATTGAAGCGGCCTGTTTTTCTGAGCATATCTCCAAGCCGTTCTGCGTGGCTTGGCCCTTATGGTTTCTGTTTGAGTTTTGTAACATTTTCTTGCCACATCATGCTCAGTTGTCTGTTTTGTAAAAATGCTGAAAAGACACCTGTCCTCTAGAGTTGCTTCCAAGAGATAACAGTACTTAGGCTGCATCCTCTGAGTTTCATCTGCAGGACAGTGCTTACTACAAACTACTACATTTATAAGCCTGACTAAACAGCCAAGCTTATAAATGAAGGCCACCGATCAACGTTGTCTACACAGTGCAACCAACACACATTCCTTAAACAGGAGCTTTGGCTTCAGTCTGCAGCTCCGAACGTCTCACTGGAGAGACTGACTGTTTCTGTAGCTGCATGTTTCAACCTGAAAATCAGTTAATGTGGCCTTGACCTCTGACCTCTGGCCTCATATTTCTGCTTCGCATGGCCTTCCTAACCTAGAAATCCTTCAGACATGTTCATCCACAAAGCACTGCTGCATTCCTGTCCTGGGTTCCAACCCAGGTCTGGCTTCTTTCTGCTTCAGGTGCAGATTTTCTAACTAGACATAGATAAATGTCAAAATGCAAATTATCATTGTGCAAACAAATGAACAATCTGCCAAAAAATAGACTTTTGTTTCATCTCAGAAAGATTTGGTAAACATACTGGGACGAAAAGGACAGCAGGAGGGTAGTTCCAGTTCACGTCACTAAAAGCTGCTCTGCTGTGGGAAGCAAACAGGACTTCAAACTTCAGATTGTCAATGTTAGAACACAAAAGCCAACACCAGTGATGGAGAGCCAACAACATCCTAGAAGGCAACAACCTCTTCTGCTGTGGAGGGTGCATGGGATTAAAAGCTACAGCTGACTCTCAGTGTCAGATTACTTAGTGAAAGTCAGCTGCAGCACACAGATCTATGACTGTGCTGCTCCTTTAAATGAAAGTGTGTACAGCAGTGTTTTTGAAATCCCCCTCCTATATTAAATGTCAGGTGCTATACAGTCAACCTCGTGACTGTCTGTCTTGTTTTGAAACCTGATCATCACATCCTGACTCGTACTTATATGTCCCAGTTTTGCAATCCACCTTGTTTATTGCTTCTACACATGATCACAAACAAGCAGCAGGATGACCTCCGTCACATTCTACCACAACTGCTCATGAGAAAAATAGTTTTAAACTTCAATCATTTTTTTCAGACTGGATATGTGAAGAAAAAAAATTTATTATTTAATCTTTAATATTTCATCTTGAAAATGTGATTAATTTTAAACTGTATGTCTTTTATTTCTTTCTTTTTCTATTTTAAACGTGGCAGTGTGTCATCTGAGTCACAGTGAGGCCAACGGATTTACTTTCAGAAATAGAGCATTAAGGCTTTTAATGCATATATATATATATATATATATATATATATATATATATATATATATATATATAAAGTATTACCATATTACTTTGGTAACACTTTATATGAAGGGGTGTGCATGATTGACATGACATCGTTATAAACATGACATAAAACCTATCATGAACATGAAGGAACCTTCAGAAATATTTATAACTATTGTCACGAAGAGTTATTTGGTAAATAACGACACTTTTAACACAAAGTCGACTCTTTTAATGGACGTTTCATGCAAGTTTTAATTTAACTTTGCATTAAAAGAGTCATTATTTACAGAATAATGCCAAGTTGACCATTTTAATGGGCTTTAATTCTACTTTTAATACAACTCTGCATTATTTACAGAATTTCACTTCATGATAACAATTATAAACATTTATAAAGACTCATTCACGTTCATAACAGGTGTTATATCATGTTTATGACAGTGTCATGTCAGAAGTATCCCCCACACCCCAGATGTCTGGACACTCATCCCTCCTCTGCTGTTCTTTAGAGAACTGATGTTGACAGAAGCGATGAATCTCCTGACATGCTCCCTGAAAATCAGCCACTGGGTCTCGACCTGGAACTCCAGTGGCAGGATCTCATGGACATCCTGGAGCCTGAGGTAACAAACAGAGTTAGAAGGGATGCAAATGCATGTGATGAACAACAACAACAACAAAAAAGAGATCCAAATATGCAGTGCATGAAACCTCTGAAAAGATCATAGATACAGATGAAATAAGAAATAAAACTGTAATCTTCTATTTGCAGAACACAGATGTTGAAATGATGACCTGTTCAAACCGCAGAACACCTGCGACTGCAGCAGGTGATGGGTCTGAAGCTCCGCCCCCATGGTCCAGCACCCGTCCCGGGTCAGAGCCTCTCACAGGGACCTGCTGGCAGCAGGGTGAGCAACACAGGGCAAAGGAAAACTGAACCTTGGATTGAGCTCTGATTGTTTTAGATGAAAGTGGACTGAATGTTCATTAGCTAAAAACTAAGAAATGCAAAAGGAGCAGAGATTTAAAATATATAATAAATTCAAAAAGAGCTTTCTATCATTATTCAGAGATAACTTTTTTTCCCTAATACTTCCTGTTTGTTTTAAGATCTGATTGGGACTGCCAACCAGCTGGAGCAGGAAGCAGTTCTGCTTCCGTTGACTCCCAGCGATGAGCTGGATGAAGACGGCTCAGTGATCAACACAGGCTTCACTTTGGAGAACTCCAGGATGGACTCCTGGACAATTCCTTCAAACTACACTGACCTGCTGGACAAAAGTCCGACAGAAGACACTGACAAAGGAATGAATGGCGGAGATAACTTGGCAGCCTTCAGCATGAACCTGCTGACTCAAGACATTTCTCCATTCAGCTCAGACTCTCCTTCATACGAACTGAAAACTCCTAGTGTCAGCCAAGAGTCCGGAGAGAATGATCTGGACCAGGACTTTGGACGAACATCATCCAGATCCTTTGTGATGGTTGAGGAAGATGCAGACGGATTTCCCAGCCACATCAGTGACCTGTTGGAGGATTTGAACATCTTGGAAGACATTCAGTTGTTGGATGGAGAACTGGAGGAGGGATTCAGTCCTGAGCTGGAAGCCAGGTCTGAAGAGGAAGAGGAAGAGCAGCTACACTGTGATGGAGTCCATCATGGACCTGATAGAAGAGGGAACTGGATGGAAGATCAGGAGCAACCCAGCAGACCAGGAGGTATTTCACTATAGCGAGCAGAATTATTAATAAATTGTTTTGACATGATAATGTCACGTTTGTTTTTTGCCATACAGCCAAAAATAAATAATTCTATCAGAGGGAATAACCCAGAAACATCAGTGACACCAACACTTTTTGAAGCATCTTTGTTTTCTAGCAACTGATTCTTTAATTTGGCAATATTTACCTTTTTCACTTTGCAAAAGTTCCTAATACGCATCAGATCGTGAGAAACTTTCTTCTCCATGTGACCCCGCAGAACACATGTCAGCTTTACTTTTACTAGGCCATTCCAAACAGTTATACTTCTTTGTGATGTCAATGTTTTTCTTGATTTGGATGAAGACTTGGTTCAAGCAAGCTAAAATCTTACTTCAGCATCAGTTTTCCAGCAGATACCTAAAGGTCATGGGTCAAACTGACTGGTGTCGGGAACCTTTCAGATTTCACCTGGACTAAAACCTCAGCTTCCTTTAGTGGAGCTGTTGGCTGTCTCCCAGATCATTCTCTGTTGGCCATACTTTTACATTTCCACATTTTTACATAAATTTCGGCGGCTCACCCAGGTACATGTAAAGTATTTATACAGTAAACCTCTACTTTGACTAACCCCTTAGCCCCACGCTGAGGCTGTTTGTTGTGAGAGTGGCTCCTCTACCAGACACCTTGGAGTCTGAGCGGTTGCTGCAGTGTCTGCTGCCAGCTGAACTCATGATATTTCTTTCCACTCTCCTGTTGTTTTTTTCTGCTGTTTCCATGGTTTCCTGTCCTCACCATGTTGTCTCATTGAACCAAAGAAATTCTGTGGCCTTAGATTTTTAAACTGATCTAAATGTTGCTCAGTCATATAAGACACCCAGTAAAGTGTGTCATAATGAAATACTGACCCGTCCATCCATCCTACCTTGATGAGCTGCAGTCCTGCCTGTTGACCATCTCACCAAAAAATATATAACATAGATCATTTGTAAACTCAAAAAGACTCAAGTTCCCCCTAGATGGATGTAGCATTTATTCATTTGTTAATGCTCTGAGCAGATTGATTTGGCAGGACAATACATGTAGTATTTAGAGGTAAAAGGGTTTTAATGGCTTTTAATGTGCAAATTTTATTTTAAAGCTGACTTTTATAAAATCAGAGGCAATGTCACAAACATTCAGACTTTGAAGAAACAAGCTGTGAAGCTGTTTTGATCTTTCCTGTTGCGTCCTCCTAGATGTCCGGGCGGAGACGGAGGTGGAGACGGACTCAGACTCCGGCCTGTCTCTGGACTTCATCCACAGCCCTTCTTCCTCCTCTTCTTCTATTGTTTCTGAATGCTCTTCTTCTGACGATTCTTCTTCATCCTGTGCGTCGGCTGTGGGGAATGTGTTTTCTGATGAGGTGGACAGCAGTGATGAGGACGGCTCAGCTGGCTGTCATTTAGAAGTGGAGGTGACCATTAAGCAGGAGGAGGTGGAGGAGGAGATGGGAGCGGTTGGAGGACATGAGGTACTACATGAGGTTAACCAGGAAGATTCCAAACTGTTTCCAGGCTTTTCCTGGCTGGAACATATTGGCCATGATCACACCTACAACAACCTGCCCCTGTCCTCGCTGTCCTCTCCAGCTCCAGGGACGATGTCCCCCATACTGACTGAATCATCAGTGAGGGCCGGCAGCTCCGGGCTGTACCGCCGCTCCTCCTCTAGCCTGGCTCCAGAAACTAAAACCTGGAGCCGAGACGAGGAGCGAGCCCGGGCCCTCAGGATCCCTTTCTCCTATCAGCTGATTGTTAACCTGCCAGTAGAGGAGTTTAACCACCTGCTGAGTAGTGGCCAGCTCAGCCAGCAGCAGCTGACACTCATCAGGGACATCCGGCGGCGTGGGAAGAACAAGATAGCTGCTCAGAACTGCAGGAAGAGGAAACTAGACGTTCTGCTCGAGTTGGAAGAAGACTTGAAGGCCCTGAGACTCCAGCGCTCAGAGCTGCTGCAGGAGAAGCGGAACAGCCTCAGGCGCCTGCAGAACATGAAGAGCAGATATGGGACGTTGTGCCAGGAAATCTTCTCCCAGCTGGCGGATGACAGCGGCAGGCCACTGGACGCCACAGAGTACACGCTTCGTTTTGGACCTGATGATACAGTTACTGTGGCGTCGGTCAGAGCCAGTCAAAGCAGCAAAAAACACAGAGGTGTGAAGAAGAGGAGGAGCTAAATAAGAACTGATCAGTTTGGAACCGACAGGATGAGCTTCCAACAAGTACCTGGCAAAGCATGAAACACTGACCCTCCTGACCTCTGGATGACCTCAACTGGAAGGTTCTGTACGCAAAATTTTCCATTTCAAAAATGTATACTGTTCCAGACTCAGTTACTTGTATTTTTTGGTTGTTTTTAACAACATTGTAGAAACTTGACTATAAAACATGTCAGTTTTCTCCTCCTGAAGGAACAGAGCGAAATCTGGCTTCTGCTCATTTGGGAGTCTTCTCACCGTTTTTGGTATTTGGACAAACTGAGATCAATTCGAGTCTTTGGTACTTAGAAAATATGTGAATTGGATTATGCTTGAATAGATACAAATCTACTACATCAGTTTGTTGCAAATGATACCTCAATGACTTGGCGTCCAAACAAAATTATTCAGACTGAAGAATGGTGATTCTGACGTTCTGCATGTGCACCTTCGCTGCTTAGTGTCTTCTTCATACACAAGAAGAAGACATGCTGCCTGATGGAGAACAGAGAATCCCAGCCTTGGCCGGAACACCGGTCATTTTCTGTTGAACAGAAGGGGGCACTGGTCAGCAGGCAGCTGGTCAGCAGGCAGCGGACCACAGGCGGACATCACAGCAGAACAAAGAGAAGCTTTTCACCGGCACCATTTGTAAAGACACTGAAGGTGTAAAGTTTCCAGCGCAGCCTGGCGCCGCCCTGCTGCCTCACCTGCAGCACAAACACTGAAACTATTGAAACTATTGAAGATGGAAAAGGACTTGGAAATTTGTAACTTTTGTTGTAATATACTTTCATCCAGGATGTTAATTTTACCTGTATCAGTTCTATGTAAATAACAATAATCCATTAATGTATTCAGAAGTGATGGTTGGTTCTGCAGTGATCTGCAAGAAAATCCTGACAAGAAAAGAAATGTATAGAAATGTGTTCATACAACGTCTGAAGTCATTTGTGGTAAACAGAAAATCCAAATATACTTTATAAAGTATATTTAAGTATATTTAAGTATATTTAAGTATAACGCTCCTGTTTGACTGTCTGTTCCTTCAACCTGTGCTTGTAGATGCAGACTCTAAATTCTGATTAGAATACTACACTATAATATTTTACCAGAACAAATGACCAGATGACCAAAATTGGAAAAATTAATCAGACAACATAACTTTGCACTGATGTAATACTATCTGCTGGCAGTAATATTTAGTAAGCTCTGAGCTGGTGTTAAATTCTCCTCAGAGCTCTTTGCTGGATCAGCTGCTCTCAGGTATCTTGAAGTCTCCTCCACTGCAAGAGAATGTCTAGAAGTTATTAGTGACATAAAAACCTACAACTTCAGCAGTTTCTCTTAATGTTGGATATTTGTGATGCAAACCAGTAATGTCTGGTTGTTATTGGGGAAAGTGTAGCGTCTTACAGTGATCTCAAGCACATCGCCCTCTTTCATAGCAGTCAGTGTTCATTTGTGCAGTGAATGATACTATCATCCCTGAACCAAGCGGCAGATGCAGAAAAAAAGATTAAGGACTCATACAGCAGCCTGCAGTCACCCAGCTCTAGTCCTGCCACTGAGAGGACAGACTTTGAGATACTGTTAGTTTATAAATCACTGTGAACAGTTTAGCACCACAACACATTCAAAATCTGCTGTTATATCAACCTTCCAGAACTCTCAGATCTTCTGTTTCTGGTTCTGCTCTGCATGGAGACATGAAGTAGCAGCATTCAGCTTCTATGCACCACAAATCTGGACAAAATATCCAGGAAACCACAAAACAGCTGAAACACCGAATTCCTTTAAATCTAGACTAAAACCTCCATCTGTTTAGAGTTGCACCGAAATAAATATTACAGAAATTAAGCAAAGGGAATCAAATATAGAAGCAGTCAAAGACACAGCAATACTTGAACTGACCACAAATGGAAATGACTGAAAGTCACTCCAATCATTTTGAGGATTCATTTTTCAACTCTACTTGTCTTTTCAACAGATTTGGTTTAAACTACTTAACACTTGTGTTTAGTCATCAAATAACCAGAGGTCACAGAAATGTCACCTTCATCTAGTGCAACAGTTATGGATGTCACCAATGGTTGGTCTTATAGATGCTCAGATTTCTGTGGTCGATGTTTCATTATAGAACAAAAAAATAAAAAAACTCATGGGTCCCAAATCATTTATTGTTGAAATCAGCATTTAAAAGTAGATCAACAGACATGCAACAGATCAACAAGCAAATCCACTAGGAACAAAAAAGATAAATGAAAAAAAAACAAAAAAAAAAAAACAAAAACAAAAAAACAGCACAGATGAATAGAGCTTTGTTACATCAGCAGAGAGGGCATTTGGTTAAAATGTAGGAAATTATATTTAAAATGCTGATAGATGTGGTGCAGAAATATAACTAAATCACCAACAATGGAGCAAGTAAAATTTGTGAAATGCTTTAAGAGTTTTCAGTTGAGCCAAGATAGATAGTTTTTATACAGCAAATCATTAAGATGGATGAAGGTGAAATACATGCTCCACTATTTCATGTATCAAAACGGTATGGCTCCTAACAAATGACAAGCAGGAAGAAACCAGATGGAAAAAAAAGAAGAAGAAGAAAGAAATCAATCAAATCCAAATGTACTAACAAAGAGAGCTACAACACTATTACAGTTTACATAGAAATGCACAGCTGGGTTGCAGTTAACACACAACTGGAAAGCTTTGACAGAGAACAACAAAGAAGTGAGACGGTTTTTTCCTCTCTGTATGTTGAGCGTCTTAAAAAAACTGCCTGGCAACTGATAACAGATGAGGAATAGTTGAGTTGCCCAGCAGTGCATGCTAAGATTTTATAACCTAGAAAACAGATGTGGGACGCAGTACAAGTGAACATGAACCATTTTCTAAAGGAAGAGTTTTCAGCATAGTGCGAGCCATACCCTAACTCTAGTGAAGACCACTTTGTCACAGAGCACTTTACCTCAGACAGGAAAAGATAAGGCAAAAAAAAAAAAAGATGATTTCACAAACTGTTCACTTTAGAGTAAAATATTGGTGGGATCAGATCAGCAATGTTTCTGAATGAGAGTCACAGAAAGGGAAAAACTGCTTTCTGTCTATGTTGGAAAATTCACTGCTTTCCTTTTAAAAGAAGTTCCCACCCATCTCAAGATTCCCTCTGCTGTGGCTGCAGCGCCATCAGCTCAACACTTTGGGGAAAGAGGAACTTCATCCGAAACCAAACATTGACCTTGATGTTTAACCGTGTTTGTTTTTCTTTCCCATTGGATACTCGGCGGTCTGGAAGAATACTTGTCGAAGGCACAACACATTCATGGTAAGAGGACAGAACAGAACGCAGACGTCAAACACACCTGCTGGAAACGAACCGCTGCAACTGCTAACGGGTGGGAACATCTTTTCAGGACTTGAATCCTTACAGGGCAGGAAAACAGATTTTCTGTCACTTCCACTGACAGCTGCTGATCCTCACACTGTAGGATGTCAGAGACACTGAAAGTTAACAGCCAACTGGTGGGGAGCTGATTTCCTGCCCTGCATCGCCACACTTCCTCTTCACCTCATTTGTATCTCCTCTCATCCACTAGTCCTTTTTTTCCTCCTCCTTCTTTTCCTCTTCTTCTGTGGGGTAAGAGTGCCATGTGAGACGTTCCTCGTAAAAAGAAATCACTACCTGCGGACATTTGACATTGGCTTCTTTGGCCGGTACGAGGTCCGCCTCATCAGAGTTCTTCCTGTTGAGTTTCAGAAGAAGAAAGATTGTCAGGTTCTGGGGGAAAGAGACTGTGAAACACTGATACTTTCTTTCAGGTGAACCTGAAAGAAATGGATGCAGCTGTTGAATAGAAGAGACGTCATGACGGAGCTCCATTTCCAAAGCAGAATAAAAATAAAAATAAATAAAAAACAAAAAGCACATTAAAGCCTTCTTTGAAATATTTCACATCTGAACTTTTACATCCGGATGGATCTAGCTTTTATTATTACCACTTCATTGGCAAATATATGGACTCCTCCTGCCTCTCTGTTGTTGGTGGTTACAAATTGTGTTGTCTTTTTAAAGGTGCAGTATTATGCGTTTTCCAGCTACACAGTGCCATTTTATAACACAGTCAGGTAACTATGTTACCTTCAGTTTTCTAAAAGTATCAAATAAAAGAAATTCAACTTTGTAATTTAACACCTTGAAATTGTGGCCTGTCTCTTTCTGAAGTTCTCTCTTTAGAAAGTCATCACAACACGGCTCCTCCATTAACCCTTTAACAAAAGTTTTATCAGTGTAGCTCCTATAAAGAGCAGTTCCACCAGGTGTTTGTTAATTGCTGCTGGCTAGTCTGAAGGAGCCGATTGGGGGAGTTGAGGAGGAGGACTGCTCTGTGAGGCAGAAGCTTGGAAGCTGCAGTTCAGAGGAGGAGTTGCATACAGAGATAGGTCCACCCAAGAGTTTTGAACAGCTGAATGGTTGCCATGGAGATGAAAGAAGTTCTCAACCCTTCATATAAGAATCAATTTAACACTCCTGAGGGAAAAAAAAGTATAACATAATGTGAAGGTTGGAAAAAAAAGAGAGAGAGGAAAAAAAATATTTTACATGATTCTGCCCCTTCAATGTTCAGTATACACTATGAAAATTAGAAAAAAAAAAAAAAAAATCACTTAGTTACACATCCCTTGGATCATAATCATTTTAATAAGTCCACAGTATTTTTATTTAATATTCTGATGTTGTGCTGTATATTAATCTTATTATTGATGATCTTGTTTGTTATGTTACATATTTTCGATACTTTTGGAATTTTCAACCTCCATATCCTAATGCTGCCATTACTGCTGAGTGGGACAATAAAGACTGTTTCCTCTGCAACCTGCTGCTGACGCTGAGCTTTGTGTCAACATTCCTCAGAACTTCCTGCTAGAACCCAAAAGCGGAGAACGACATTGGGAAGAGGACTGTTACACAACCAACTGTCAGTGAACCCGAACACTTAGGGGTTTGGATAAAACGCAACAAGTATTGAAACATTGACGGGTTAATTAAAACTGCCTGGTAAAGCATAGAACATCTCAGGTGAAATGTGACTTTATCAGAAAGCCTAGAATCTCTAAGTGTTTATGATCAGTGCAGACGTGAGAACCCACCACTTCATTAGAAACATCAGCTCTCCGCTGGAGTCGGTGGCGCCAATAATCCTCTCAGGCTGCAGGCCTCTGCCGAAACCTCTGGCCTTGTCGCCCTGACAGCAGAACACACACATGGCACGACTCAGACGGAGAAATAGACCCACAACAATTATATAACAAAAATGTTAGTTTGTCAGAGACAAGCAAATGTTCTTCGTTGGACTGATTTTGATAATAAACTGTCCACGCAATATACATTTGCAGGAAAATCAGAAAAATTGTGGGACTCTGTTGATTTTGTGTGAATTTTGCAGATTCGTGAAAAGCTGGAGAGACTTATTGATGTAATATAAGTCTCTAAAGGGCCACATAAAAAGCTGCGGTGGGACAGATTTGGCCCCCGAGCTTTGAGTTTGATACATGTGAGTTAAACGGTCTCTGAGGTAAAAATCCTGGGAAACTGTGCAAGGACCGACATACTAGTCAGACAAGGAGAACAAAAGCATAAGATGTAGAATAAAATGATGAAGTGGCATCTTACAGAACCTAAACAGCAGGTTTAGGTTCTGTCTGGCTGCGGAGCCGTTAATTAAATTACCTCCTCCTTTTTCTTCTTGCTGGCCCGCTCCTCTGCATCTCCAGACGCCTCGCTGGAAGCTTTCCTCTTACTCTCCTTCTTCTTCTCCTCTCTCTCTTTGTGTTTCTGCATGTACTCTGCAATCAGGTCGGGACAGTCCAAGTTTTCTTCCGGCTCCCATGTGTTGTCCTCACTAAATGGATGAAATACAAAAATAACTTTAGACACGGATGTCTCTGAAACAACATTCCAAAATTCCCAAGTCAGCCTCTCAGAAGTCTTGTAAATCTGCAATCATACCAGGAAACAGACAGAATACAAAATAATTTGATGACTGTAGAAAGTTTGTGGCAGAGACCAGACAATAGTAGTTTTATATAATTGTAATAAATAGCAACATTTTAAAAACAGAACATTTCATCTAAGAGACTTTACCAAGCAGAAGTTGATACCGTTTGCTCATGTTTACGTCAATATATGCTGAAGAAAATGTTGAAGTCAATCCTTCAACACTTTCAATAATAACAATAAAGTTCCCTGATGACTTTAACTCAACAGGTTAATGCTTATGATGGTAAAGGTTCAGGAGAATAATGTGACTTTGAGAAAGCTCTACAAGGGCAGTGTGACGTCACACATGTAACACAGAAACAGTGAGCTGACTGGAAGCTAATGTTAAACAGCTTCATGGAGAGAAAGCATTATAAAACATAAATGATCATCAGCGCAGCTCGCTTCAGATCCTCGACTGTTTCATATGATATGGCAACAATTTGGGCCTCTATCTCTTTCAGAAACTCCACCTTCAGCAACATGGCTCCTCTATTTACCCTTTATTAATAATTTTACCAGAATTTCACAAAGGAGAAGCTGCTATAATGAACTCAGCAGTTCCAAAAGGTGTTTGCTAATTGCAGTTGGCTAGTGTGAAGGAGCTGAGTGGGAGGGCTGCTCTGTGAGGTGGCAGCTCAGAGGTGGTGCCAAGTCCACCTGGGACAAAAAGCAGCATCCAGTATTTGAGCAGGTTATACTCACTCTGAAAAGCCTTTCCATTTCAGCAGAAACTCGACTTTGCCCCGCACCACACGGCGGTCCAGAACTTTTTCCACCACATACTCCTCCTCTTCCTCCTCCTCTGCAGGAGCTGCGGCTGCGGCTGCGGCTGGAGCTGCTGCTGCTTCTACTGGAGGTGCTTCCTCTGTTGCCGCGGTGGCCGTTGCCACCACAGCCGCTGGGGCCGGGGCCGCCGGCTGCTCCTCATCCTCAGCCTTCTTGGTCTTCTTTGCTACGGTCGCCAGTTTGACGTCTGTAGAGGACTCTGTAGACAACAGAACATACATGAAATTCTGTGATGTAGAACAGTGATCTACTATTGACCTGGGTTCACACAGTTGAAATGCATAACAACTAAAACCAAAACACTGCTGATCAAGAAAGTGCTATTCTAACTATTTAAACGACCGTAATTATTCTTCCTGAAGGTAAAGGAAATTGTTTTTCTGTTTCTGGTGATGCCAGTTATTGAGATACCAGCTCTAAAAAAAGCTGACGTTCATAATAAAACTGTTGCAAGCTTCTTGCTTTACTTCTCTGCTTTTGTGTGACTGTTGCAAGTTTGGCGCCACCCTCAGACTGGGAGTTCCAGCATTGAATATTGAACATGCAACCTAGACTTGTGTGAGGGGACCAATCAGATCTGCAGCAGACTGGTGCTGATGATTACAGGGGCTTGCAGTGGGAAGGCCTGCAAGAGTGCATGCTCAAACAGGCCAAAACAATCAGAATCTGAGGCAAAGACAACCACGAAGGAATAAAGCCAGAGCGCTGGTTAGAGAACATCTTGCAGCAGAAACTCAAATGCTTTGAAGAAGAAAAAGTTATGCAGGCGAAACCAAATCAAAAGCCTAAACAGTTCACCTGTTTAACATGTAAAAACACTTTTTGAAAGTGAGGCCGTTTGAGGAACAACTACAGAACTTTGGGGCCCGGGTTTATAAGGTTGCAGCTGCGCTACCGTCAGGCAAACATGTTTAATAGAAGTTTTACAGAAGAAAAAATACATAAGATGCTCCATAAACACTGCTCAGCGCGAAATTAATGTCACAAGCGGTCAGAGACATGCCTTTTCCATGAAGTAACCTCCATGTTTCAGACTGGAGGAGCGTGATTCACGCAGCTGGAAGTCACCGAGAATGTGAACGCACACTCACTGCAACAACCCACGATGCAAACATATGATGCAGATGCTTCATTTTTAAACATGCATCTTCCCTCGATCACAAAGACAACGATCAACGTGTTGCATGCCGTTTTCCACTGCGTTTGCACCACGTTGAAAGCCTCGTGCCTTCAGCCGCTCAGCCCAACAGGCTGCGACCAGGAGAGACGAGCTAACAGAGGGAGAAGCTGCTCAATATCGCACAGAACGCGGTGGACTGCAGATCACAACGTGTGCATGTAAACGAGCCGGACGGCCTGCTAACTGGATCTTGGGGGCAACATGGCTGGCGTGCTTTGGTCGCTGCAGCTTAGCTAACAAACACGAGCCTTACCTTTCTGCAGAAACCTTCGGAGCTTGTCCGGCTAGCAGCAGGCCGAAGAGAAAAGACTGATATTTACTAGAGTCCTGAGGACGAATAACAGGCCAAGGAGCTGAACGGAGAAAAAAACTAAAAGTATCCCACGGCTTACAGGCTAGTTTTAGTGCAGACTGTGTTTGCATTCGCAACCCAATCACACAATAGCCTGAACTGCGTTGCTAACATACACAACCAGCCCGTTTCTGCCCGCCAACAGCTCCACCGGATATTGAGTTGTTCGGCGTCTCTCCCGCCCACTCCGCCGCCGAGGGACAGTTAGTCCTGGTCACATCCACTGTGTCTAGAACAGGTGTGTCAAACTCATTTTCGTTTTGGGCCAAATCAAGATCATGAAGGATCTTAAAGGGCCTGTTGTGCCAGAATTTGTTGATAAAAACCTGTTCATAAACTGTTAATATGTCAATGAATTCTTAAAATTTTATAATATTATTGAAGATCTTTTCAGTCCCTTCAGGAGCTAATGATAAATGAAACTTTTTATTCACTCGCTGTATAAATCATGGACTAGAATCATACCTCAACTAAATTCTGAAGACACTGGAGGGATTGATTGATATAAATCGGCAGTAAAGAGATACAAACTGCATTGATATGATTGATAATATAACATTTAATCACACTTAGTGTTTAGTCTAGTCTGTGATGGGCCACATAAAAAGCTACAGCGGGCCGGATTTGGCCCCCGGGCCTTGAGTTTGACACTTGTGGTCTAGAGGAACAGCTCACAATTTCAGCTCCTTATTGTGATAATAAATATGCAAAATGTGATCTACATGTAATAGCACTTTTTGAAATATTTTTTAACCACATCTCTTATTATAGTGTATATTTGTTGAAAAGCCAACACAGCCAAGAATAATAGAAATGTATTCAAACTTCTGAAATTGAGGAAACCTGAAATAATTCAGGATGAATCTCTGGCATAATGTCCCCAAGGACAATTTTGGTAATCCTAACAATCTTGACCAGAAATAGAAAACTAGTCTGATTTAGAAATCAGTCAGATAGATATATAGATATATAGATAGATAGATAGATAGATAGATAGATAGATAGATAGATAGATAGATAGATAGATGGATGGATGGATGGATGGACAGACAGACAGACAGACAGACAGATAGACAGACAGATAGACAGACAGATAGACAGCATGTATCACACAGGGTCAGTACCTACCAGAACAGACTGGACCCAGTCTCTCATCTTTAGCAGGCCAGGCCTCTTCAGAACATTATGACGTGCTGAGGAAGTAATTGGACTATTTCAATCTGCTGTGTTGGATAAGAGAACATTAAACTGATTAAACTGTCCCTCTGAACTGGACAAAACTGATCTAAACAGAACAGCAGGAGCACAATTCAAAAACGTGCACAGCGCTGCCATCTAGTGGCCAAAAAATAGCGGCGCAAATTTTGGATTTAACTCCTTTATGTGATTTTGTGCTAACTACAAATTAGTACATAAAATTATTGAATTGAAATTCATACAAGGACACAAAAACACTATACCAACAGTTGTTTTTCATGCCTATTTGCTGTTCCACTTCTGCTGCTGCTGGTGGTGGTCAGAGGGCCCAACAAGTGGTGCCCAAGCATGGCAGCCTGACCTTTGTCAAACTGTGGCAGGGCAGCTGTACAATGCAACTCACCATGACTCATGAATGCCTCAATCTAGTGTAAAACACCTTGGACTCCTCTGACTTGATAAAGGCCATTTATTGCAGTGGATTTCCTGGAGTCCTCCTGTACTTACAGAAATCCTCATAAATTCCAGGTCATTCCTCAGCTGATTTAACGTTGTGTGTGAAGTCATGTTTTTCTAGTTTTAGCAGTCACATTCACCATCATAAAGCTTTTTTTTCAGTTTTTACTTAATCATTATTTTGGGAACTCTCTGTTAGTGTAAATACATAAAAT